>DWON01008598.1:0-12022 GCA_018251015.1 Phocides pigmalion okeechobee | reverse complement strand
GTACCTCCCCGGTCGAACTATAGTTCGCCCACCTTTAGAATAGAATAATTCTCCCGCCCGTGTGTCTTGTTGTTCTACATAAGGGATCATATCGTGAGGTTTTTAATAACTAATTACTTTTAATAATACACTTATTTTACATGCTACCGTACCCATTTAAAGTCCCTGGCACATATCATTGACATTTAGAAGTTATTCGCGTATTAATTATCACTTGCCGTATAGATCATCAAAAATGTCGTGCGAAAATCTATCTAAGAGTTTTACATACCTTTTCAAAGACTTGTGATGTCTACCATTTTCCTTTGGCTAATGTGACGGTCTATTACCTACTTAACATCTTGTCATTTTGCGAGGAGATATTCAGCATTAGATTCAGGATGATGATTATATGTTGTGCTACTGTAATACCACTGACTAAAAGCTTGCTTTCAATTTGTTTAGCATTGTTTGTATCTGGCTGATTGACTAAAGGTAAGCCACGGGCCAACTGTTAATAAGTCATTGACATATGCCATAATCTCAGATCTTGAGATGAACTGTTAGTACGTGGCCTGCTACGATCAATTATTATTGATAGGCACAGAACTGCTGGCAGACTGCCAGTCAATGCGGCCCTTAAGACCTGAGTAAACAATAGTCTTCAGCAATACTTACATGTTCATCATAACCTATAGGTAGTATACGTATCTTTGACGATAACCTTTTGATGATTACGATTTAAAATAAACAATGGAATTCACTTAATAAAATAAATAAGTGGTGGTAAGATGTCGGTGATGTATGGATTCATCAAAAAATGTTCGGATAATTTTCTTCTTTAAAATAACGCTGAGCTGGGTCTCTAAACTAGTTTTTTGTAACATATCAGCTTTAATAATAATATTAAAGTGAGCAGGCTTACAGTTACTTAAATTAGTTTAATACATATATAAGGTATTAATTACGAAACTAGTAATTATTATTGTTTTATGTTACTGAGTAAATATAACTGAGAGATTGTATCATGAGGTGGCAAAGTACTATTATAACGATAAGGGCAATATTTTGAAACTGGAGCGGAGCAAAGGATTCTAGATTAAAATCCTAAACGTAATGAAGGGTTCAACCTACGCGGTTCGAGGAAAATAGTACCTAATTGTGCTCCCGTGTACATATATCCTTGGGTACATTACATTATACTTTGCATTCCACTCGATCCGAAAAAGAAATACGAAGAACATGAAAATATTTAAGTACATATTATATTATAATAGTTTATTTTTTTTTTAACACAACAATGTAGATAAAAAACTACGCATTTATTTATACTTGCATATTTTGTGTATTTATAATATTTTGTCATATCAATACCATTTTATGAGACTCATTGTCGCGTTAATTAGAGTACCGTCTCATATATATTATTTTCATTTATTTACATACACTATAATAATGAAATTAAAAAGTAATTTTAATAAAAAAAGTAAAAACCACGTGTTTATGATCGTATAATGTAAAAGAAAGCATGAATATTTATGTTTCAAATCCAAATTTCATGTTTGTTCTTTACAAAAGTCAGTACAGTAAAGTTTACCATGCTGTCTGGTATGGGGGTTCGTTTTTGGAATAGGTGGACGAAAAGTAAATTAATCTAATATGTATTACAAGACTGAGAGTTAAAGACATTCTTGAAATTCCTATATTATCCTGCAATATATTTTACGATGCGTACATAATATGCATGAAATTATAAAAAAAACAATGAGTCTTATAGTTGAGTCGGTAGTCGACAGAAACACCATAATTCGCCGAAATACTCGGCTCTTAATCTATTTTGTTAAATGACCGTGGCTACAACCGGTTTGTATCACAAGGTCCAGACGTACAAACATCGATATACAAAAAGTATCGATGACGCTTGAGACCATACTATTTATGCATATATTGATTTAGATGTATATACGTATTTTTGTTTTATTGTATTTTTAATATGTATGTACCCATATACACCTTACGTAGTTCCAATGTACTTTAGACTATCACCATTATCATACATTTTTATCATACTTTAGAATTTTTCAACATCAAAGGAATACTTGGAAATTTATATAATAAATTTAAATATAATTTACCTATTACTTTTATTTTGTAAACGAAATATACTTTGTTATTTAATTATTAACCATCATATTCTTGAGTTTTTAATAAGTACAACTATGTAGAGACGCACGTTTAGGTACTAATTGATTAGTGTTGTGTTTATATTCTTACGTTAAATAACCTATAAAATAATATAATTTTAAGTATATTACTTTGTGATTAAGTATGCTATTAATACATTTCTTATTTCAAAATAGCTTTAACATTAAAGATTTTTGTTTGTGCACGTTATCTGATTCGGTGCGTACGATGAAAAATATTGTTATCTTCCAAGAAATCAATCAATCGTTTCATATTTATCAGTATTTGATAAGTAGCTGAGCCGTCATCTTTGTCGCACTATCACTACATATTTATCTATAATGTTATTTATACACCAACACTCAGTACGCGCAATATTGTCAAAACGTTAGTATACGTGCATTCGTTTGAAGTGTTTGAAAGGGACAAAGAAAATCGTACTTTATTAAATATTTATTTTTCACATGCTATATTTTGTTAAAGCTTACGAAGCGTAGCATAGGGCGGTTGCAGGAAGTAACGTCAACAACTTCAAGGGCGCAGCAGCCTCCGGCGTTGATCAGAGAAGCTTGGAGGCCGGCGTTACTCAGCCGCCGCCGATGAGCTACAACGCACGCCCCATACTTCGTCCGCTGCGTAAACAATGCTGTCCGCGACGATCGACAGTTACCACCTGTTGTAAATTAATTTTAAGTATTTGTGGGAGCAAGTTATCTTTAACACTAAATATGTTGCTCCTTATTATTCTGTGTGTATTAATCAGTGCAACCGCGAGTGCGGACAACGTCAGTGAATATCCTAGTGACGGTTACGAGATGGTCTTCCAAAAGTGTTGTCCGGTGGACGAAGTGCTTGTTAAAGTTATTAAGTTTGATCCAGACTACAGCGAGATGTATGAGTGCATAAACAGTGATTCTACTAAAAATCCTTATAAAATTTCTGTACCACCTCTTCTTATTGGAAACGATGTTGATATTCGATATAGCTTTCCTACAAATTGTGATAATCTGCACGTGGTTCAACACACGGATGTTGAATTTGATCTGTTAGTATCGGAAAATAAGTGTTACGAGAGGTTTGTGGCGGAGATTTTTAATAGTACGTTAAAACAACACATTCCTAAAATTGTTACATTATCATGTAACCAAACTGAGACTGAGAACCAATATAGCACTAAATTGAATATACATCTCTTACGTAAATGTTGTCCAAGAGGACAAACTTATAATATTCAGTACCATGTGTGTATAAATACTAGTGAAGATAATAATGAGCAAGCATTAATAACTCAGTTAAATATAGAAGAGAATTACATTTACGAGGTAGAAACTGGTCTACCGTGTAAATTTGACGAATATGCTATAGATTTAAATCAACGAAATTTTTCGTTTCATGTAGATGGCAGTATTCTGACTACAATTAGTAGAGATGGCAAATATAGAAGTAGATTGACGCAGGGAGAGTGGTGTATAGAGGAAGAGCATAATAGAGGTGGTTTGGTGGCTCAAGTCTGTTCTCGGAATTGTTCGGCGTACGGTGCTTTCTGTGTGAGGAAGTGTTGTCCCCCTGGGCATAATTTTAGGCCTCGTCGTTGTGGAACTTTAGCCAGTGATTGTGTCCCTTACGTTGATGAAGCAGTATTTTTTAATATGTCCAACTATATGGATCCTTTGATAGAGGAAAATGAACATTTAACTGGTAAGTTAAATATAAAAAATAAATAAAAATCGCTTATATTTATTACAACTCCTTTCGTAAAGCTCCATAGGTCCGCTAACTTCATGGTTTATAACGTTGAAGTATAATAAAATACGAAATGTGGAAAACTGTGGCTCTTTTTATTTGATGTCTATTTCTGCAAAACATAGTAATTAGTATCAATTATTGGCAATGAATTTGAAACTGAGGGAGATCTGTAACTATATAGCAAAAATATATCGAACTTACGGGGCCACCGCCGCCCTCATAATTCGCCTTAAAGTTATTCTTGTGTATTGGAGAGTCCAACCATCTCAGTCCGGAAGAATAGGAATGTATTTACGCACTGTCGCAGACAAGACTCCAATCCTGTTTGAAGATGGACGTCGAAGTCCATGGGCTGAGAGGAGAATTTAATATCAAGTGGTCTGCACATTCGTTTGATATGCTCTAAATATTATAAAACAAAGTCCCCTGACCCGTCTGTCTGTCTGACTGTTCGTAAGAAACTCAAAAAGTACTGGACGGATTTTCTTACAGTTTTCAAAAACAGATGAAGTGATTCCTGGAGGAAGGTTTTGGTGTATAAGTTAAGTTGTCTTTTTGTAAATTGGGCGACAAATAAAATAGTTACATTTAGTACAGTTTATTCGTCGTCTTTCGAAATAGTTGTTTTTAATTATTAGGTTTTGCAACTAGGTAATGACTGAATGTATGTTTCATACACGCAGAAATATAATGTAAGTAAATATGTATGTATAAACGTTATTATCCGAGCGAAACTGAGCCGGGTCGCTAGTCTTTATAAAAAAGAATGTACATTTATCCATATAACTTAGAACATTTGATTCACAAGTTATGCTTCAAAAATAGTAAATATGTAAGTGATAAATATTTTTGATACTAAAGAATTCGTACGTACGATGTATATGGCATACGAGTACATCCGTGTTTACGTTAAAATAACGAATCACTTACGAAGGTTTGTAACGTAAAGGTTAAGAAAATGCTAGTAACAAGAGAGATTGATAATTGAATTTTTATTTAATGAGATCTTAGCAAAGATAAACACTTTTAGATAAGACTATTTTGGCGTCATGTAACGATAATAATATCTGACATGTTTGGCGATACGATATCGCATGGGGTTCACCTAATTAGCTACTGTTCCCCTAATTTACTAAAAGCTTACAAAATAATGAGAAGATATAAAATACGAAAATAGGGTATCATGAAATGTGTTATTTAATTTTCAAATGTGTATCAGTAATTAAATTGTAAGCAAGATCTATAAGATGACCTCAGTAAGAATAAATATTGTAACAAATACCGTTTACTTATGAAATACCTACATCAAAACGTGTTTGGGTATGAAGTAGATACCTAATATTTAATTTCTAGTAGGATTGTCATATTAATGTTACATTTACATTCAATTATTTAGATCAATTACAATTACTCATACACATATGTTATTACATAAATAAAGCTTCAGCCGTATATAAGCATAATTAAAAAAAAAACTAAGAAAATATCCACATATTAAAAAAATATTCTCCACTGGTTCTTGGGATTCTTTACGCTGTAAACATTAAGAGAATTATTGTATTAGTACCTAATTAGTATGGCATTATTAATAGACCGTAATTCATGTGAAACAGGACTGTCTACATTATAATAATAATAATATAAATACTTTATTTAAATAAATACATTAAGTATTTACAATAATGAAAATCTTATAACTAATTATAATAAAGCCTAACCTAAGCAATCTAAAGGGAGTTCGTGCCCAGGCGGCATTGTTCCAAGAAGGCTAGCTGCATTTCCGCGTTGAATACCAATCGCAATTCTCTGCACAAGATATGAACCAGCCCTCTTGTAAAAGGCGGCGTCGACCGGACGTCCGGACTAATTGTTTGAATTTCTTTTGGCACGCGGACTCCACGGACCAAGGGTTTCAGAGTCAAGCGGAACAAAACGTAATTCATTGCTTAGTAGGACATATTTACGCCGTTTGGCTTCTTCTGCAGCCTCCGTCGAAGTTCCAGCTCTCGACACCGAGGCAAGAAGGGGCCAACGTATCAACGCATGTAGCACCCCATTCGAGGGCGAGGGTCAGGCCAACCGGCCGCTTGTCATCATCACGTACTGGTTCTAAAACAGAAGGGATATTGATGGTGGCAATCGCCCGTTTAATCATGTCGTTAATAGTGCTGTGGCGGGAAAATCTGAGAGCACTGCGCTGACAGGAGTGACCGTAAACATATAATTATTAATAATTGAATTATCTAATTTAAATGACAGTATTAATAGTTTTTCTTGTAGCGTTTATAAATTAGCTGAAGTTTACGTTGTGCTTTCAGATACGATGGGTATCCGGATTGGCTTACAATGTACTGATGGAAGATATGTGGCAAATAAATCACAACCGCAAGATTGGCACAGGATGACTACAGAAGGAATGTTGGAAATGTCGTTTGGTTTAACGAATAACTATTGTTTAGAAGTATTTGATCGGCGCAGTTGTCCTTCGAACGACACGGTCAAAAGTGGAGTGCTATGTTTCATTCGAGAAAAGATGGTTAAAGACTTCCGTGTGTCTTTCGTGGTAAGTTTTCAAGTATTTTATAAGCTGTAAAATTTTAGAAAAACCTTTCAAATTTACTAGTTACGGCGAAAGTATGTATGTAGTTATACATTCTAACGCTCACTTCTATAAAGAATGTTATACATAATTAAACATAGAGATGCTAGACACAAAATTAACTAAGAATTAAATAATATAAAATACAAATAAAATAGAATATGGAGCCAACTTCCACAAGAATTATAAAATCTATTTACTTTAAAGTTGATGTACAACTGTAAACTTTTTAAAGAGTGTGGTGGGGTAACGTTTTAGTGGACATCCCGTTTATCGAATATTTTTTATTAGGTTTCCATAAGATTTAACAATTATTATCTATCGGTAGCAACCGGAGCTGTGATCATCTATCTAAGTCTACATAGGCTGCAGGGTTCAATAACAAGTTTCATAAATAAATATCTTTATCAATCCATTATTATCTGAATATTACAGGTCTCCTTTCAGAATAAACAGGTTTAGGCGTTACTGTGGTCAAGTGCTTATTGGTAGAATTTACATACCTTTGAGATCTTTATGGAAAATTGACAGAAGTGTTAGTTCCTCATAATGTGTTCCAAAGTATATGATAATAATTTCTAATATGTACAAATCTTTGAAAAATCCATGGTGTCTGTTAAAGAATCAAACTGGGTCTGGATCTAACTTTCGAAAAGGCAACATCTTACATGTTATCATTTAGAATCGAGGGGATTATCTTATACGTTAGGGGTAGCAACGCATCTAGGTACGACTTCAGACAAGAGTTCAATCCTGTTTGACGTTGTATGTAGCTGTCTATGGGCTGCAGTGACTATTTTAGATCAGGTAGCGTCTGTCACTCCTATCGAATAAAAAACAAACTTATTCTATAAGGTATGTTTAAAAACAGATGATCGCGATATCTTGCGTATGTTTGGCGTTGACATTGGTAGTATACGTCAGTATACCGGAATTGCGTAATCTCCACGGACGTAACCTGATTTGCCATGTGGGCATGATGCTACTGGCTTACTGCTGCCTGGCAAGAGTACAGTACAGCTCCGTGTACGATGTTTTAGAATGTACCGTCCTTGGTAAGTAATATGATAAGTTTTTAAAATAAATAAATCGACTATAAATAATAATAATAATAATAATAATGAATTAAGATAACTATTAATTATTAGTTAATCAGGTTCTTATTATAATTCGTTTTAAGATTTTCTCGTTGTAAATATAAAGTTATTAAGTTTATTAATACAATATTGAATGCCTTATTAAGAATATTGTGTCAGTATTTTTTTGTCTGAGGTTGGACATGAATGCACATGGCCTGCAGCGACCCTTTAACATTAGAAGGATATGTAATATAATCTGCACGTTTGTTTTTCTATTTATATATAAAAACGTCAATTCAAAGCACATTAATACTAGACTACACTTTTCAATAAAGTAACATCATGTAACCAACGCATATTTACAGACAAAATTATTTTCCTTAACGACATCGATTACATATAGGTATTTACTTAGTAAAAAGTTAGATATCCGATTTTATAGAATTAATATAGGAAAGGTCAAACGATTATTGTTAAGCAGAAATCTTCTTACGTTTTTTTTGAGGTTACGTTACCAATTAAAACAAAAGTGTATTTAGATACTTTCGGGAGATTTATATGGGTATTACCGATATACACAAACGATGCGAGCATGTTAGTCATGCCAAGTATCAACGTATCTGTGTACGTTTCTGATAGGTATGTCATAACTCAACATAAGATGGCCTGCACGCTCGTTTCCTACTCTGGTAAGAGAAAAGTTATTAACTGCTGTCTTCAACAATTAGAGAAGACGTAGAGCATATTCGGTCACGCTGCTGTAGTGTGGATTAATGGAGGAATCTTTCAATATATGTATGTACGGGTTTTCCCCCTATATCTGGCACCTAACTAGTCAATAGAACCCGGAGCTGACTGCTTAAAATTCATTCCGTGGTCCAAAAGTAAATGCATGAAATAAGGTTTAGATTTTACAGGCATTTTTTTTTTTAATTATAATTACTAAGTTTTAATATAAAAAAGCGATAACGCATACATAGCCCATAACATGACCAGTGCTACAGGCCATCTGCGTACATATCTGAGGTAGATTAATTCAGTTGTTTTCACGTTAAAATAACATAAACAAATCAATAAACGGATAAGTTTTCACTTTCATGTAATAGTAAGAATCTTAATAACGTGATTTTGTATTGTTTGCACAGGATACGCCATCTACTTCGGTTTCACGGCTGCGTTTGTGTGGCTCAACGTCATGTGTTTCGACATATGGTGGACATTTGGGTAAGTTTACGTTCTTTATGTTATTTATATTACCTAACATTATTTTAATAAATAAGAAATAGTCTTCATATTTCGGTCTAGAAGTGTGCACTGCCGCCCTCTGTATAAAACAGGAGTTCCGTGTCATGTCGATCACAGATCGTGTTGCTATTCTTGAGGACTAAGGTTGCCTCATTTATGTTACAGACCTGGGAGACACGGTTTTCCGTCGAAAAGATAAGATAAGCTTGGCGAAAATACTTCCTAGATCGAACAAGTACATGGTTGTACCACCTTTTAATAGAAGATAATTAAGTTAATAAAATAAATAAAATTTGCAGTTATTTAATTTAAGCCTCGACGAATTGTTGTTGTGGATGACGCTTTTACGCGATTTTTTGGATCAAATTGAACACATTCTAATATTAAAAAGTGCAAAACAAAATAAGTTTAAAAATGATCTTAAATAAAAATACTGTTAGATAAACACTATTCGATAAATTGCTCAAAATACTCACAGCTTCGGTATTTTTTGAGAAGTATAACGAGTATACTAAGAAACTAGACCGACAATGTGAATATAAACATTGAAGCCGACAAGATAGCTAGCAATTTCTAAAAATCGATGATCACACAGGCGTCTGTATATAGCTACTACTCGCTTGATACATGTAATTATGAATGGATTTATAACACATCAGGGAATTTTCAACAACTGTACGTTATTTTCATACAACATTACTCGAAATACTCCTGGTATTTTACGAAACATACAATTGGGACATGGCGGCGTTAATCTCGTAACTCATAACCTATTGTTCTAAATGTCTTAGAGGTATGCAGGTAATCTAGATATTGTATTATTGATGATCAGCAACGGATTGAACTCGTATTTCAAAGTAAAATATTTATTTAATTCTTACACCCATTTTCTATATATAATTGTACCTAGTAACACGTTACTAAAAATTATATATAATGTGGTAGGTAAAAATGCGCGTGTTTTCGTGTACTAATATAGCGTCAGAATTTAAAGCAATCCCTAAAAAAACAGAGATACTTTTTAAACAAACGAACATTTACTTTTTTATTTATAAAGATTTCAATAGATTTTCCAAAAGTTCAGACCAGAACATACCATATAAAAAATTAGAACAGTTTAAACCAATGCTAATCGATAGTATACAAAGCAAAAAACATAATAAACACATTATGAGGTTATTTTACGAAGCGTAGACGTAGTAGGGGGACGTTATTGCTCGGTCATAAAAATGGGAAACACATTACTTATGCGAGACAAAAGAAAGTCGATAAGGATTATTTCTTTACTTTCTTAGGCAAGGCAAAAAATAATCTATCTATCTATTATACCTAACTACTAATAATTTTTTTCAATACTTTTCTAAGGGTTTCGTTGCCAAATAGCTACAAAAGGATAATTTCAGCATGATCATATGTCCGTCTGGGTGTTTCTGTCGGTTTCTCACTAATGAGACAAAATATATAACCTAGATGTGTTCTGTGAACCACAATAAAATGATATAGTATGAAAGAAGAATATTTTGTTGGAGACGAAAAACTTTGTATGATTTCATTGTATAAAAGCTTCTGTAAATGATACAGAGGATATAAATTACTTTATAATCTGAATGTATAGCTTGTTAGACATTTATTTACAAAGTTATCAAACAAATCTCGTTCCGGTTTTAAATTTTGAAAATTCGGAAATATTTTCAACTTGAAAAAAAAGATTTTGTTTTTAAGATATGGGACATTTTCGATTACCTTGCTCTGATTACACAGTCCTTTAATTTGCGTGCTCCAACACATTTCGATTTCAATATGTATCAAACATTTTATCAATCAATACAGATGATGCATAAAATTTTATTTCTCAAAAATTGTAAATCTCTTTGCATCTGTCATGACAAAATGTTTTGATTTTGTTAATCGGTGTCTGTTAGTTCTTCTAAGTCAGTCTATGACTAATCGTCTTCATCATACGAACGTGGGAGGATTTGTTTCTCCCATGTGCGTAACTCATGCATGTAGTACCTACTTTATATTTCGTTTGCGCTCCTAATAGCAATAAGTACAGGTACTCGCGCGAATTACTAAATGTTATTATTTCAAAACAATTAGTCCCACGTTTGAGAGACGTTTATGGTGACAGGGGGACTGATTCATATCTTGTGCAGAGAATAGCGATCAGGGCGGGAACGCAGCTAATGTTTCTGGAACTTGTATTGTTGTTCTTATATTCCTTAGTTTAGGTTTTTATTATAATTAGTTTTAAGGTGTTCATTGTTATAAGTAATCATTGTAAGTATTAGGTTAATTAAAAAATAACAAATAAATAGTTGTCCTTACCTGACCTTAGGATAGCTGCCTCATGAAGCCAAGAGTACAGTTGCATAGTAATTTACTTAGGATAACATTTTGATAAAGGACACCTGGGCATAATCTTTATGTGAAAAAGTGACATGATTAAATTAATGGTAAAAGCTTATTTATTACTCTTCTTTACAATATAATTGTTTGTAAAATTGTCTTGCTTCAAACAATTACATCTCGTCAACCCAACCAAAGGAGTTTGCTTTACGATGAATTGAAAGTGATGTGAAGATGTCTCCTCGGACTCCTCTGAGTAATTCGAGAAAAATACGACTAAGTGTTTTTATAATATTGAGATACAAATAAGTACACCATTAGTTACTTGAACGGTTTGGATTTTCCTTAAATTCGATCCTAGCCATACCTAAATACGTGATATGAATACACTTTGTCTCCGTCCGGATTTTCGGTACAGGTTGTTTATGTTTATGTATTTGTAATGTTAATAATGCGTTAGTTTTTTTAGCATAATACATTTAAAGCAAACGATGGGACACAAAAAAGTTGCATATTTCGTAATAACTCTTATTAAACGAGTATACACATTACCTCATTTGTAGGTATGATCTGTAAGTACGAAATCAGTACCCAATTCTATATTAATCAGAACTTCCACTGTAATTCGTCTACACGTGTCGCTTCTTTGCTTCAATAACGTGTTATCTTAAAAAACACAATTTTATAGTAGAGCATTTTTTACTTACAAAAAAATATTTTACTTAATTGTGCATTTTTTTTTACATTTATTTTACGTAAAAAACTTAACACCTTAGCTATCTCAAATCAAACACTGAGATTTCAATTATCAAATAAAATAAAAACTTGAGTTTTCAAACTT
>DWON01008597.1:0-12022 GCA_018251015.1 Phocides pigmalion okeechobee | reverse complement strand
TGTGTTTCGTTTGGGGAGGTGTGGTTGCCGGATACACATTATTGGAGGCGACCATCTTAGTCTTCAAGAGTAGGAACGCATCCACGTCCATCCTTGAATAGAACTTCTGTTCTATTTGAGATTGGACGTGGTTGTTCAAAAGCTGCAGTGACCACTTAACATCAGGTGGCCTGCATGCTCCTTTCTTATTCTTTCATAATAAAAAAAGAAACCTAGAAACCTAAAATATCGCAGATAGTTGTTTAAGATACTCGTAGCATTCGATTACTAAGAAGTAAATTCTGAAATTTAAACTGTAAGAGAGATATTACTTTTCAAGAAGATAAAATTTTATAAGTATTGTTATATCGACTTCTGCATGAACAAATCTAAAGACCTTTAAATCTAACGACGAAATATCTTAAGGTAACTCACAAACGTCACGACTCATCCCAAACAAGATAGAGCATGTACTCGTATCATGATAACCAGATAAATGATACACATAAAAAATATTTATAAATACCGTGTATAATTTTACAACCAAATTTTAAAAATACTCGTGCTCAACACACAAATTTGTGTACTGTGTTGGAATTGAACACACGGCCACACATCTGGCTTAAAAGACTTTTTCTACTAAATACTAACGAACTCTGTAACTATAGTTCTCCCACCATTAAAGTCTAACCAAGTTTAAATTTTGTTTAGAATTACAAATGTCTGATTTATTTATAGTTCTTACCCCCTATCTTGTAACAGGAACTTAGTATAAGAAGAATTGCTTATAATTAATAATGAATTAATGAATTATAAGCAATTCTTCATATTTAAACATCTTAGTAAATTATATTAGACGAAACAGTTAACCGTTTCGTCTACCGACGAACTGCTCTGTGATATTCGTCGTTACCTGTTCTGTATTGCCGTTATTTGCTAATTTATAAATAACACTTCAAAAACGTTCCTATACTGTTTATAGCTACCATCACAGCCTATATTCAACGGCACAGCCGCGGTTTAACGTCAGTAGTTGAACAATCTAAACTAACCCACGTTAGACGAAACAATGTGATCCGTTACGTCTATCGTCGAGTTGATCTGTGCCATTCGTCATTACCTGTTTTTTATCGTCATTATCCGCCGGATCCCTCTGTTTCGGCCGTAATGATATGAAACTAAATTATAAGGCCCGGCTTTCGGCTACTATTAACATACCTAGCGTGTATCTTTGGTTGGATTGGATTTAGAGAATAGGTTCTGTTTGTAACAAAATTTGCTTTATAATTTTTTCTAACCTTTTTTTAAAGGGGAAACTAAATTCTACTGGGGAAGGTACCACCGCCGCGCTCATAATCCGCCGTAAAATTAATACTTTAACAACAGTTAGTACCTCTCCAACCAAAACAAAAGCAATCTTGTGTTTCGGCTGGAGAGGTGCGGTTGCCGGAGACACTGAAGCGAAACGACCATCTTTTATCCGCAGGAATAGGAACGTATCTACTTTAGAACTCAGATAGGATTTCTGTCGTATCTGTGGTTGTACGTGGATGTCTATGGGCTGCGACTACTTAATATCCGATGGTTTGTATGCTCGTTTGCTACTCTTCTCACATCACAAATCCAGACTGTTTCTTTATCAGAGATTATTTACATCTAAATTAGGTAATATCTATGCATTACTATATAATCTTTACTTCCTACTCCTAGGAATTGTCTCTCCATAATTGGAGAACGTCTCAAGCCGCCTCACCTTCGACCTTCCATCTCGACTGTGAAACTGTATATTGGTAGAAATATGATTCCTTTGCCTATGTGTCTCTAAGTTGTTTTCAAACCACATCAAGCCAGTAAGGTTTAACAAAGCTAAAGTGCATTTAAAAAGGTCCACCTTTGGTCACCCATCCAATTTTCGACTAGAACCGACGTCACTTAAACTTGTCGATATAAAAAATTGAAACATATTTTTTTAAATAACACCAGTAAAAGTCACAGCAATCTTAAATAAAATACTATTAAGAGTTTTTAACAGACCTTTATAAAAAGTTATGAGTCATAGTTTTCATAATAAAAAGATGTTGGTTGCTTCCTAACACGAGTTGGTTGGTGTCTGGCCCTCCTGTGACCTCATCTATCATGTTTATCGGGATTGCCAGCTATTTATCAACTCCACAAATTCTTTCAACTTAAAAATAAAAGTATCGTTAAAAATGGGAGTTGGTTCAAACGTAACATTCTAAACTTAGATTTAATGTAACTTAATATTATAATACAAAATAACTACTGTGTGTGTGTGTGACTACGTATAGTGAAGAGTTTCGTGAATCACATTTTTTTATAATGAAAGAGTAAGAAACGGGCATGCAGGCCACCTGGTGTTACGTGGTCACTGCAGCCCATGGACTACAACGTCCAATCTCAAATAGAATAGAAGTTCTATTTAAGGATGGACGCGGATGCGTTCCGACTCTTGAGGACTAAGATGGTCGCTTCCAATATTGTGTATCCGACGACCACACCTCCCCAACCGAAACACAATACATGAAGAACATGTTGCTTTACGGCGGGTTATGAGGGTGGCGGTGGTACCGCCCCGGGCGAGCTCTAATGGCTCTACCACCTTTAAACTACTTATTTATGGTACTTACTAGAAAATAATCATCAAAATACGTGACTGTGACTATGGATGACTATACGTGACTGTCTGAAACCACAGAACCTAGAATTCAGAATTTGTACCAAAAACTTATATAGAGAGTACAATTGAACACTAAAAATGCATTAAAAAAAAATACTTTTAAGACAAAATAAAACAGAAGATGAAAATGTCTATGTTTTTCTTGTCGTTTTGTTCATTTTATTTTTATGTCTTTTCTTTTTATTATTGGCTACATGATTTATTGGATTGAACTCCCGTGTAACATGTAGTTTTATATATGTGTGTGTGTGTGTGTGTGTGTGTGTGTGAGTGAACGGAGTGAAGATAATAATAAAAATATTCTTAAAATATGTTTTAAGAAATACTTTTTCATCAAGAATTGTAAATATTTATTGCCGGCGATGATAATTTGTTTTTTATTCTGTTAATATCCCAGTATAAAATCTTAAGATTATCATTACCATTATATTACTTCAAAAACATCGCTTCTCACAATCGGAACAATGGCCGAGTAGGGGAAGCAGGCATCATTCCCAATTTAAGGGGAACCTATAATTTGGGTATGAAAAGACAATCTGAAGTTGGGGAGGCGATGGCCACTAAATCACCACCTTGCGTTTCCATGCCGATTCCGAATGTTTTTTGGTCATTGGTGTGTAAGGCTGTGGTTATGATGAGTTTTGATAACTTATACACAACAGAATAATTTATAAACAATAGGAGTAACACGATAAGGATTATAAAAGACTCAAACTTTTTTTTATGTGAGAAGAGTAACAAACGAGCATGCAAACCACCTGATGTTAAGTAGTCGCAGCCCATAGACCATATACAACCGCAAACACGACCGTAATCCTATCTAAATCGAACGTAGATACGTTACTACTACTGAGGACCAAGATGGTCGCCTCCCTTCAAAGTTTTCGCACCTCATCAACCAAAACACAAGAAATGCTTTACGGCGGATTATGAGGGCGGTGGTACCTTCCGATCGAACTTTAGTTCTCTCACCTTTGAAACTTATAGAGGAAATACGTTGTTAGGATTACCATGCCGAAATGTATTACCATAATATATCATATTGGATTTTGTATAGGAATACCAGTTTGACCGGCTAGTTGTACTACTACTTCTACAAACGAGACAATCATCTCAGTCCTGGGGTAAGAAGGTATCTTCGAAGTCAGACAGAACTTTAGTTTTGTTTGATTTTGGATGTAGATGTCTATGAGCTGCAGAATCCATTTAACATCAGACAGTCTGCGCATTCGTTTGCTAGTTTTTCCACATTAAGAATACTATAGTTCTATCATTAGATAGAGGTAGAACCACTGTCATATATTGCCGTAGAGTCCATTTAACATCAGACGGTCTGCGCGTTCGTTTCCTTTTTATAAAATAAAATACTATGCTTCTACCAATTACATAGATAGAACCACTATCATGTTTTCCTTAATATATACCATAAAACCTTAAAATTTTCCAAAAAACTTCATCGAAAATGACTTTCGAAAATTTCAAATTCAATCGTCATCGCATGCTTGCGCCCTTACCGACAACAACCGGCAATGACACGAACTGACCCGTAATTACCCCGCACCAGCCGCACCATCCGCCCCAAATTACTCCACCAACCATTAACTACTATCCCGGCCTCATAAAAAGCCTCAAAAAACTACACTCGTCTTAACCAATGACGAGTTAGACCGACAGCCGGCAACAGTTTTTAATAACTACTCCCTCTCAGACTATAACTTGTAAAACACTTCAGTGCAGGGCTTTTTGTGGGGACACGCGGGGGCACGCAGTGCCACAAAGGAAGTTTTCAAAATATCTAAAAAATCCATAATAACTAACAAAACGAATGAATTGAAAAAAATCTATTAAAAAAACCGAACACATTTTTAGTAACTTTTTCAAAGAAATTGACTTTGTTTTCTAGGTAAAATTGTCAAAATCAAGTTCATGGTTCCAATACTAAATATCTTTGACACTTTGAGATATGGGGATTCATTATTGAGAGTTAGGGTGACCCCAAATAAGAAGTTTCAAAAAAAGGCCTGCTTCGGTGTATCATGGAACCTCATAAACGTCACTTGTGTTTCGTTATTTAAGATGAATGGTAATAACCCCCCTCCACCCCTCCACATACATAGTACTGCCACTGCTATTCATCCGACCCACAAAACCAAAGGCTTCATACTACACGAGAATTTACAAGCCATCGCCGTAAAGAAATGATTAACAAAGTTTCCACATGGCACATGGACTAAATCGTATTGACCAACCCTTCAAACGAATTCAAACTCTATTCTCAAGGAATAAAATTCAAATTCAATTGTCTCATACATTGTTTTTTAAGAAACCACATCCGAATCTCTAGGTGATGACGTAAGAGCAATTTGGTCTAGATTACTTTGATTGCGTTTTTTACTTATTACTTGTGTCTTGGTTTGGTATTCAGATAACCTATAGCTTGGGGACGTAAGTCTTAATATAATAGAAATATTATGCCTGGTTCTCAGTGCCTTTTGAAAAAATATGTGTTGCTGTCTCACTCTTTTATTAATTTTTCCCTGCGGCTACAACACTGCTATGTAATTCTGGGCGCGACGCACTTGCGGCTCCTACACACCTGTGTTGTACCGACAAATTTGTGTGAATTACGGGCGAACAAAAGTGCTGTGTTTACGTCATAGCTACAAGACAGCGAGAGGAAACAACTTCTGTGTATTCGTACATGATACACAAATGCTAAAAATACAATATTTGAGTAAATTGCCGACGTATCTTCAATCTAGGCAAATTAGCTCCAGTTTAGTGCCACCTCCCGCAAAACTGACCCGATCTAACATATGTGTGTCGCAGTCTAAGGGTTAAAATTGTCTTTTTTTAAATTTTTGGTTACAGCTTAGGGGTTGCTATATACAACCTTAAACGGAACTTAAGTCCTATCTGAATTTACTAGATGTTACTCTTGTAAAGTAAAATGTTCGTCTTAAGCATTTACAGAAATCTCTCAATATTATAAAACAAAGTCTTCAGTCGCTTCTGTCTGTCGTTTCGTTCCTGATAAAGTCAAAAAGTACTGGACGGATTTTCTCACAGTTTTCAACAACAGGTAGAGCGATTCCTCAGGAAGATTTTGATGCGTAATAAGTTAAGTTGTTTTGTAAATTGGGTGAGAAATGGAATAGCTAAATTCAATATAGTAATTATACGAGTTATCTGTTAAGATATCCATGAATCTTACCAAGTGGACCGCATGCCCTTTTTTAACTTCAATTTACAAAAACAATTCCAAAAACCAGTTCGTTCCCAACCAGTTAGACGAACCATCATTACTGCAATCATTAAACATATTTAAATGTCATTTTAATCATAAAACTGAGTACCATCAAGCTTATCTCAATTAAAACAATTTAATGATACATATTAAGTAATCTGCAAAGATCCCATTTATAAAGGTTTTATTAATGTTACATTTTCGTTTGTCATTTTTGCGCATGAAAAACATTTTTTTTGTATATCCTGCCATTATTTCTCAAGCCGAAGATATAATTAATTTATTTTTGTTATTAAAAATAAATTAAGTCTCGTGCAGAAATTATGACGTAATTAAATCGTAATGACGAAATGGATTCCATAATGGATTAGACACTGAGTTTGAGTTTTGTTTGGGTTTGTGCTCATAGGGTAGAAAGATCTGGCGACCACGTCTAGGCAAAAGGAGCACAAGGCGTCCCCCAACCGATGATAAGGACAGCGGGTACCCGCTGGATGCGGGCACAGAACCAGTCTGAGTTGTACCATCTGGGGGAGGCCTATGTGCTGCAGTGGACGCGTAAATGCTGATGATATTATTATATGTCTTTACACCGCGGCTCTACTCACACATAACTTGATATTGTAATATATCCAAGATGGGAGAACCTTATAGTTCGACAGGGGAGGTACCGCCGCCCTCAAAATCCGCCGTACATTACTTGTATTTTGGTTTGAGAGGTGCGGTTGACGGCTACACTTTGAAGGCGATCATCTTAGTCCTCAGGAATAGCAACGTATCTACGTTCGAGCTTATATAGGATTTCGATCGTCTTTGTGCTTGTACGTGGATATTGGATGTGACTACTTAAAATCATGTCATTTATTCTCACATAAAAATATACCAATAAAACTCTATTTTTACCCTTAGCCCTTTATATATTAAAGCAAATCTATAAAAGGAATCATTATTTTATCTACTCCGACAACACAGAAAACTTTAGTAGTTTTGAGGTTGTATCGCCATAGTCTGCAGCGACTATTTAACACCAGGGGGCCTGCATGCTCGATTGCTGTTTCTCTATACACATAATAAAATTGTAACCCATCACTGTCCGTACATGGAAGATATATGAGAAAATATATCTTTCACGGACATCGGTCTTCTTAAGGGTCTTTAATAAAGCAATAGGACCCAAAGAATAGTTGTTACCATTTTTGTCTGTTTATCTGTGTGTTTGTGCATGTAAATCTGAGAAGCGGCATAGCCGATTTCGATGTGGTTTTTCACTGACGTATTGCGAAGTTTCACTGAACATTTAGTTCGTCTCATCTGAATCGCGCCGGCCATGGATGCTTTCCCGTTACATCTTTAAATTTTAATTATGTGAAATGATCAATGTCGCTGCGCCCCCCATCCAGGAGGCGTAAGACCCCTTTGAAAAGAAGCCCGGGTAACGAGGACACTCGAGGTCCGAATAATCCTTACCCGTCGCTTGCGGTCGCTCACACTCGCGAGAGTAGCAGACTAAGTGTAAGACGTCCCCCTTTTCGTTCGTTCATCCTAATCAATCCATCAATAAAAAAGTTGCAGAGAGTACAAAAGCCATATCCTTGAAAATTTAAGGCTACGTAAACAATTATACGTTACAAAAGCCCCAACCTTGAAAATTTAAGGCTACGTAAACAAAGTCGCGGGCAGCAGTTACTCAAAAAATCTTCCATGGGATGAGATAAATAAAATACATATGTTTATGTACTGCGCAAAAACCGATTGAGTTACTGCAGCCACTAAAGTTTATTAATGTTAAACTTGCGATGTTTACGATGATAGACTGATAACAGTGACGCGAATCGGTTTTTCATTGTGTATAAGAAAATATTGAAGTTTTTTGCAATCAAATTAATGGTACCGTGGAATCATTCCCTGTTTTTATTGCTTCAAGTACAAAATCCTTACTTTATGAGCACCTTAGCCTTACATTAAGCCTTATTAACTTACTGGCGAGACAGACAGGCCGTTATATTCTCTCATGTAGAGAAGGGTTCATTAAAATGATCATTTCAGGTACTAAGATTTTAACGAAGCGACTAAGTGAATAGAATAGATTTTTAAACTAACTTTTGCCCGCGGTTTTGTTACCGCAAAAGTAGAATCTATAAATATTATAAAACAAAGTCCCTCATCGCGTCTGTCTGTCTTTCTGATTTTTTCACGGTTTTCAACAAACGGTAGAATGATTCCTGTGGAAGGTTTTAGTGCATAATAAGTTAAGTGTTTTTTGTAAATTGGGCGACAAATTAAATTATGGATGCCTTGTTTCACGATTTTAGAATTATGTCTAATAAACGTATACGAAGTCGCGGGCACAGCCAGTATATATTTAAATTATTTTTGTTTTGACCATCGGAGTTTAATCTTGAGTATCCATTACAACTTAAAACCTATAAAATCCGAGATAATATTATTTTAAAATCATAAGATTTTAATGTTGGAAGAGCAACAAACGAGAGTGTAGGCTATATCATATCACTAATACAACTTAATCAAAGATCAATAATAGATATTATGAATAGTTCTATTTAAGACATTTTTATATCGTAAGAACAGAGACCGACCGTGCAACCTACCTGATATTAAATGATCTTTACAGTCTTGGACTTTAAAGGACTGAAATGGACGCCAAGCTTGTAAGTGTAGCCGACAACCGCGTCACTCCAACCGAAATACAAGATTTGTAGCGAATTATGAAAGCGGCGGTGGTACCTCTCCTGTCAAATAGTTCTACCACTTAGGGTATGCCAGCTATTTTCGATGTGGGCGAGCGTACTATCATAAAGCGGTACAATTTAAAATTCTTTAAGACGATCTGTAGAAAAAGTAGCAATTAGAGAGGTTTTAAAAATAATATCTACTGTGGTGCCGGCAATAATGTTCGCTGTAAAGCCTAGGTTTTAATTATGCCTTAATGATTGTAGCCATAAAAAAGCTCGAAGCGCAAAGCTCGAAGCTCGAGTACTTACTTCATTTGTATAGATGGGTTTTACGGCAGCTATCGAAATGTTAGTTTTGTGGTAAATTGTTATTTTATTGTTGAATCCATTGTTTCTAATGGCAAGCCCATTACTTGCAATAATTTCTGTAGAACATCGTCGACCGGGGAGGTACCACTCTTACCATCATAATTCCTAAAGCAACGAAAGGCATATGATTAAAAAGGTTTACGGAAGAATTATTGAC
The DNA here is from genome assembly GCA_018251015.1 of Phocides pigmalion okeechobee. Taxonomy (NCBI): domain Eukaryota; kingdom Metazoa; phylum Arthropoda; class Insecta; order Lepidoptera; family Hesperiidae; genus Phocides; species Phocides pigmalion. The sequence goes on along the minus strand of DWON01008597.1, from coordinate 2,879 downwards.
GAAAATCTGAATATATCGTTAGAATATTATCTTGGACTATCGGCAGGGAAGGTACCTCCGCCGCCCTCATAATCCTGGGTCTTATTTAGACTCCTTTAATGCTATCTAGATTATTAAAAATATTTTGTTACTATTTGTAGATATGAATAGTGTTTTTAACGCACTATTTTGGATAATCAATTCCACTTGCACAATTAATAATTCATAAATAAATTAGGGTAAAAAAATATCTATTGACGCATTATATTGAATATTTGGTTCTACTGTCATATTTCATAAAAGTTGTGGCAAACATTCGCTATTAGCACACAAAAATTGCTTGATTATCCGCGTATTTGCTATCAATGTATCTCAAATAGTGTATCTATGAGCGAGCAACGTGTTTGAATAGTATAAAATACCAGCCAATACAAACTTCAGTGTATTTTTTAAATTTTTCTAATATTGTTCACGTAATTGTAATGTGGATACAGCATTTTATTTTTAAGTTTGTTTTTTTTTGTCATAATGATTATGTTTTAAATTTTGATTTCTATAATTTAATACAGTTTAGACTTGAAATATTGTATTACAGGTTTTTAATAAGAAATACTGATTAATTCATAAAAATTAATACTGATTTGACTGTTCATGTATACATTTTTAAAATATAATTATATTATTTATAAAAATACTAATATAATTTCTCTGTTGCTTTCTAAACGCATTTTTACATAATTAAATACCCTCTTAATTAATTTTACTTCTCATTTATTTTCATATCATCAAGATTCTTGACTATTATTAAGCTAATATTCCTAGGTTGTACTCAAATAACTTATTAATACCTCTTAAAATTGTATAACCATGTGGAGAGGGTAACGTGTCAGGATGTTAAAAAATACCAGCCAAGAAACTAGTTTAAAAACACTTTAAAATTGGGAAAACTATAGTTCGATCGTGGAGGTACCACCGCCGCCCTCATAATCAGGCGTAAAGCATTACTTGCGTTTCGGTTGGAGAGGTGCGGTTGTCGGCTACACTCTGAAACGAGGCGAACTTCTTAGTCCTCAGGAGTAGCAACGCATTTACGTTCGAGCTACGATAGCATTTCGACCGTGTTTGTGGTTGTACGTGGATATCTATGGGCTGCGACTACTTAACATTAGGAAGTTTGCATGCTCGTTTGCTATTCTTTTCACATAAAAAACATGCTGATAGCGACTTGTGCAAAATGTAATATAGTTCAGTTGACTATAACTTATTATAGTGTCGTTTTCCTAACGCTGGATTTTTTTTTTAAATAGTTCGGAATCAGGTTCGGTAAAATTGTGCCCATTGACGTAGTATTTTCAATGTTCCACTCTACCTACATACTCTATAAATTTACCTCTAATAGTGCGTTAGCTATTTCTAGAACTATGCGAATATTTCTAGGTTGCACGCGTATTGGCTATTAATATCTCTGAAATTGTGTAGCCATGTAGAGCGGGCAACGTGTTAGGACGGTATAAAATTACCAGCCAATAAACTGGCTCAAACACACATGCTAATAGCAGCTCGTGACCCGCGCTCGCTTTAATTGTCACCAGCCACTGTGCTCAAGAGCCACCAAATATGGTAGAGCCGAATGGCTAGAGTCACGCGCAGGGTCCAGTGGGAAATATGGTGTTCAACCCAAAGACGGTGGTGTTTTTTCGCAAATAAGCGGCCGGGCTTTGTTTTGCGGGATTAAAAATCGGTTTGCGATTTAGAAAGGTTAATGTTTAGTTTTTAGTATGGTTATACTCTATTTATTGTAGAGAAGATATTAAACCAGTTTTTTTACGAAACCCAGGTAAAACGAACGTAAATAATTCTATTTATTATATCGATCTACGTGGCGCAGCAGTGTCGATATTATGATATGTTGAAGGTTCCTGGTTCGATTTTGGGAAAAATCTAAATAACGAAACTTAATTGTCTGAGTAATACTGTATTCATCTTTGTGTATTTGTAGTCAGTGTACTTGTGACTTTTTTAGGATTTATCTTGTATATTGTGAGATTGACTTTAGCTCTGTCTTTCGTTCTAGGTGCCACCATGCCTTCCTATTTTCAGGTGGACTACATACTAGTTACACGCTTAAAATTTTTGAAAAATCGAAATTTAAATATTTTTATCCAAGTTAGTAAACTACCACCGACTCTTTACTTGTTAAGTTTTGCAAAAGAGGCGGCGAAAGAAACTCCAAAAATAAACTACCATAGTTTTAGCTGTTTAGTTAATAGTGTAGTGTTAATAGTGTAGTTTTGGATATAACCTCACCATAGATTTACTTTTTTTTTCACTACGTCCAAAAGTCTATGCTCCCAAGCCATAAAAAGCAGAAATGAAAAAGTAGCGAAGACATTAAATCCACCATAAAAGCCTCATAACAAGTCCTAAGACAAATGAACTAACGATAGTAAAACTCATAATTTGACACCTCAAGTTATACTGATTCACTTTTAAACAGAACATCCATAGAATTTGTTATTTTTTTCTAGGCAAAGTAGTTTTTTTATTAATTTTATTCAAAGTTCTTTTATACAGAACATCCATAGATTATGATGTTTGTCTATACAAATTCTTTTTTTTAAAACCATAATTTCATTTTTAAAAAATATGTTTGAATACTAGATAATATTTCTATTATGTAACATCCATAGATTTTTTTAATCTATGATTTCACTTAAAAAATAATGAGACTGGAAGGAAAGAATAAAAAAAAACATTCGCTGAATTGTTTTAAAGGTTTTAAAGTGTTTTAAAGATGGTACAGTCGTTAGAGCTCGCCCGGGGCGGCCCCATCGCCCCCCTCATACCCCGCCGTAAAGCAACATGTTCTTCACGTATTGTGTTTCGGTTGGGGAGGTGTC
>DWON01008596.1:0-12023 GCA_018251015.1 Phocides pigmalion okeechobee | reverse complement strand
ATTGCTATCCAACGCGGGAATGCAGCTAGTGTTCTTGGAACCATGCCGCATGGGCACGGACTCCCTTTAGATTGTTTTAGTTAGGTTTTTATTTTAATTAGTTTTAAGATTTTCATCATTGTATATATGGTAAATATAAAAATATATATATTAGGATGGCATGGCAAACTCTTAATCAAATTGAGTAGACATAGCCATGTAGATTATCACTAGAAAATACCTACATCTCCAAATTTCTTCTTTGTGTTAGTGTTAATTGTGCGCATTTTTTTACACTAACTAATAGTGCATTTACTGTAAATATTGATATATTTATAAATAAATGTATCTACATTACAGGTAACGTTCCATGAGTTCAATCGGATTACAATGTCAAACAAAGTGGATTAAATAATTATTTGCAGCGAATTTAATATATTATTTTGGAACGAAACGTAAAGCCTGAGTTTGACTTATCTGAACAAACGCCTATTTTTGGCATTCCCAGGTAATTAATTCATCACAATTATTCTGAATTCGAAACTCATTACTGTACTCAAATAGTAATTGTATTATGACTCCCATTACGTGTCAGATGCAATAGTATGCGAAGCATTATTTACGTGATTATAATGTTTACATAATCGGACGAATGCAATTTTAAATAGTTAATATTTTTGGGAGACTCATTAAAATAATATTATAATTGTTGTTGTAAACTAATCTTTTACTTATTATTATCACAAATTAAATACAATTATCGATTCAAAAAAATGTAATTTTTATAGTAATTAGCCAACTGACGAGATCTAAAGATGGATTGGATGGACTAGGATGTTATTGGACGCGCAGAAAAAAAATGCAAGGTAGAATAGAATCTGGAGTTGATTACAAATATATATGAGCGGCAGTATTCACAATCAACTGGACTGCAAACTCATTTGCTACTTCAATTTCATAAAAAAGGCGAATATATTGGGCATTTAAACGCTCATGTATTGTAACTGGGAGAATAGACAAAAATATTAGGAACATAATAACTACTGTCAAAGTCATTTTTAATGAAATGTAAATATAATTTAAGTACTTTCTAAACTCTATTTTCCTTTAATTCACTTAAGCAGCATTAAAGTTATGGAAGCAAGTTTACTCGCAGCGGGATTATTCGCTGCCAGTCTCTAAGAACCCAAGTTGATAATGCTTTAACGAAATTAGCTAAAAGTAGAAAATTGGTTTAGAAAACAACGACAAAACATTACAAGCCCGTAGCATTATATTGTAACGATATTGAGTTCGTTAAAAAGATTCATAATTCCATTTCCTTCAAAGTATATGTTACTTTATTTGTGGTTTCATAAACTAATATCATTATTGACAAATGCTTCATAGCAGCATGTTCTAATTAGATAATAACATAAATGACCAGTCTAAAGCCAGTAGTTCTAGTCATAAATATATCGGGAAATCTCTGACTGGAAATAATTTTATTACTACTTAAGGAGCTTGCTTAAGCTCAGCTCGAATAGTATCCTCTTAATTATGTTTTAATATAATAATAGTTTTACTAGTTTGTGATCTTATCATATAGTATTCATTTTCTTAATAGATCGATACAATACGATAAGAAGACTGAAACAAACAGTATACTCATATTAATACTTTTTGTTTCGGTTTGGTTGGTTTGATTTACTTTTAATTGGAGCGATGATTTAGTCCTCAAGAGGATTCATTATTCATTAATTGAATGTAAATACCTTACAATGAAATAAAATATTTGAATTTGATTAATGCTAAATGCGTTATATTTTAATATTATGCTTTCACAAGCCATTGTGATGCCTTTTCTCACCTACACAAGTATTCACTGAAATCCTATATCATCATGTATTAAGTTCGGCCATTGTTTTTTACTTCTAAATTCCAAGTATAGATTAAATAACAAAATACGTATTATCCCTAATACACTTAGCCAAGCTTAGTTAGAAAATAAAAATTAATTTAATTGTAAGATGTTACTTGTAATTTAAATGAGGGTATATTTAAAATAACAATTTAAAAAATAAGTCAAGTTTTATAGCAGTTTTATTACAAAGAATTACTAGATAATTAATCAAATATAATTTCGAATTAAAAAATAATCCTATTCTTATGTACTCTCAAACAGCCGATAGTTTATTCGCCGCTAATCCGCTGCTGGTAGGAACCCGCACGACTTCAAACAGGTCGTTATATAAGATATATTTACTTTTATATTCTATAATAAAATTTTAAATTGATACCTTATAGGCATTGGCTAGGGTAGCTCATGAGCAAATATAAGCAATTCTAGGAACCTGAAATATATCACAAGATTTGATATCTCTGAAGTCTAAAATGGAACGACTCGTCTATGACAGGTCTTAACACTAGGTTTATCTTAGCTTATACTTTCATCACGAACCCACTCCTGTCCCATTACTATGCACGGGTCTTCCCTCAGAATCATTACTATTAGGCCATAGACAACCAAATTGGCCAAGGGCGATTTGGTGAACTTTACACACAGAGAACTTGATGCAGAACTCTCAAGTACACAGATTTCCTTCTAATGTTTTCCTTCACCGTTAAAGCAATTGATAATTAGTTTTAAAATTATTATATCCACATATCTTCGAATAACGTGAGGTGACCATATTTGTACATTTATGTCACATGTAGCACAAAGAGACCTAGTAGGTCTGTGAGTATGAAGCGTCGAAAGTAATTCATGAATTTAGATTTTAAACAAAACACAGTGGTTATACATACTTCTCTATTGTGAACGGGTTTGCGAGAGTGCAACCACACTTCTTGGTATAAAACTGTGTCTACACAGTAGTTCTATTTATTACAAAAAAATGTAATAAACTTTTAGTGAAACTATAAATAACAAGAAAGTCAATCACACATTTTTATTAAAACCGCTACCCTTAAAGCTCATGTTTAACGTATATGTTTTACAAGTAAAAATGTATAATATTTAATTTTCATTGTTTTATTTAAAGTTCCATTCTCTGATCCATCCAAACCACAGACAATTAATGAAATTTATTTAGCCTGTATAATATAATGTTTACTTTAAAATTAACTTCCATGATCTCTCTATTAATAAAGAAAACCAATCAAATGCAAAATATAAGTAAATACTACACTTATAACATTATAAACTTAGATAATAATATCATATTTATTTATAATATTATATTCTAAATTTAATTCTAACAAATAATACGTGTTGACGATACTTTTCAACGGCCGATTCCATTAAAAAAATCGCTAGTTTTTTAACATAAAAACGTAAAAACACAAATATTTTTTACTATAATCAGTTTTTTTAAGAACACATGAAAACGGTATTTTCCGTAAAACGCAAACGAAATCATTTAGTTCCCGTGTCTCCTGAAAGTAAGAGATTTGCGGCTGTGATTTTAAATCGGCAAGATTAAATTAAAATTATACGAGACGACATCGATTTGGTAATCTATAAGGTACGAATTAAGTATCCTTAAACCAATTTGTCAAATACGAAATTAAAAAAAAAATATCGTAAGAAGAATTCAAAAGATAAAATCGTAATCGTAGTAACATTTTACATACACGAGCCAGTCAGGCACTTAGGTTTAAAAAAATAAGTTGCTTGATAACGTATTGTGGAATAATGAAAGATCAAAAAATTGGAGTCCTATATTGAAATTCAGGATAAAATCGAAATTGAGTACTCCGCTTAAAATAGCGTTTGTTATTTTGGCCTTCATCCAACTGCTTGTTAAGGAAACTACCGACTTACGCAAAATCGCTTGGTATTGTTTCTTGTTATGTATATTGGGTTCCACGGATCGAAACATAGGATAATAGTATGCATTTTTGTACGAAAACATAATTATTTTGCAAACACACTTGAATCTCTGAGGAACAAATTTCCCTATTCAAAAATTATCTTTACTATTACACCTTTGTCTTTGTTGTTCATATAAAGGATCAAGATCTGCGAAAAGACATTTTGATGGTTTTGACTTTTTTCATACCACGGAAGTGTCAAGCCAGCATGATACGAGCAATCGAGCAATAAACGTTTATAACCAAATCTAACAAATCTAATCAAGTGGAGTCCCATTTAAAACGATCACTGGAATAGTATTTGTTGATACTCCTGAGGTCTACGATGCCTCATGAATGAGTGAGCCAACAACCACACCTTTCCACCAAAACACAAATATTGCTTCACGCTAGAAATGGGTGTAGAAATGGAACGTAGATTTACTTTTTTAATATGATTTATAGTAGATTATGTGCATTTTCATTAAATGCTAATGTATATTAGTGTACTAATATACATATAAGTGTAGTAAAACCTAAGAATATACTAATAAAGTAGCATAAAAGTTTAATGGTGAAATTGTTCATAGGAGAAAACTTTATTTTTTACCAAAATTGCAAAAGCGAAAAGTTATCACATAGAGCGCTTAATTTTGTTACAAATCATTTACAATAAATCAATTTCACAGCGGCTGTCGCAAGCCATAATTTAAATCCATAGTAACCACCGCATATAAATTTATTTAAAAATCATTGTGGTCTTGTTTATCAGTTGTTAGGTAAAATTTTACGTAATAAGCTCTGATCAGATAATTGAGAGTGTATGAATATTTAGTCAATACATTATGCATTGATCTGATGCATAATACGGGTTAGGAATATTGATGATAACCTCGATTCAACTCACGTTTATTTAGGTAGTAGCGACAATTTATTAGCTCTATTTCGTTCGTAGTTAATATTTCAATAGAAGCACAACATTTGAATACAAATTTCAAAATTTGTGTAATGTACAGTGTAAATTTTAGTAAGCGAGGCAGTCGTGAAAAGAATAATTAAATTAAGACACCTAGTGTAATGAACGCTTAAATAAATTAATCCAATAAGTGAGACGTCGCTGCGACGTGCAAATCAAATTAAGGACAAACGTGCTCACGAGCTATTTAATTTGTATTGTTTGATTCCAGTATTTTACATTAAATCATATTGTGGATACGTTGATGGATGTATAATTAAATGTCGGATGGTTTTATGGCCCGTTCATTCATTTGTACGAATGAGGCGGCATCACAATCGATCCCTACTTGATTGAATCTCCGCACGAGGGGTGCGTCTCTCTCAGCGAATTTGAATTTTATTCGAATACAATTTCATTGAAATCTACACGGTTAGGAAAAAACGTGGGTGGTATAAACGCAAACAAGCCTGTAAGCCAACAAAATCATGTATTCAATTTGTGTAGCGAATTACTTCTTATTTAACCTAGCGCGATTTAGCTTACGTTCATGTATTTCCACGAATTGTACGAATTTATTTGAACCAATGTGTCTGAGCTTGTTTTTGTTTACATAATCATCCTCATTTTTTTAGCGTTAATGAATTATTAGATGTTTGTGTAGATGCAATATATAAATAATAGATGTTATTTTACTAAACGATAATCAACAATGCAACCAGGTACACGAAAGAATTACACAGAAATATTATTTCTAAGTTAAAATAAATGTTCCAAAACAAGTGATTCCAGAAAACTGCTGAATTATGATCACTATGTACTAATATTAACATCATATTTATAATAAATACATAAGTAATTTAAAATTATAACTTATAAAATTAGGAAAATATTGGGCGCATTGACCACTTAGATCAAAGTGAAGGAGTAACTTTATCGCAGTTAGCTAGATCTATGTTATATATAATAAATTCCACGTACTTTAGCGGTTAACAATCCGTATTAAAAAAATAACGCGATCATTTTGTGATAGAAGTCGTTAAATAGGTACGTACGCTGAGTGTCAATCAATGAATACAGATTGAAATTTGAATAAAGAATCCCGTTTTCTTTCGTTTATTAAGATTACGGATTTTTTATTTGTGGACTCACTTTTGGCAACTGTGCGCGGTATTTCTCGCCGAGCTCCGCCCACCGCGCGTGCTGCCGGCGTCATACACCACTAAATCTTTGCAGCTTATCTTTAGATGCTTTCTTCTGGGAATTTTTCTCCATTAAATGAATAGGAATTTCGAAAAATGATATTTGTGAAGAAATGACGACTAGGAAAATAGGAAATATTTGCTTTAACCACCGGTATCAAAAATAAATTTAAAATCACCATTCGACCAGACTCTAACTAATAGCTTAAGTCGTATTCCCATGCTGCAGACTACTAATTTAATTCAGTAAACTAGTATTAAACAAAAAAGTGCCATAAAACAGGCGGTGTAAAAAAAATTGTCATGGCTAGCAACCATTCACTGTTATAATTTTCTCTTAATATTCATTTAAATAATGAACACTACAACATACGTTAACGTAATGAAAAGTATACATATGAAATGAAAAATAATAAATATCACAATATTATTGTTATACTGTTAATAAATTCGAGTATTGTGTACATCTCAGACTTGCGTAATCAAATAACTATAACCATAAAATAAAGAATAAATAATTATAGCAGCGTATTAAATTTATTCTGTGCAAACTTCATATGTTCATATATTCAAATATAACACGATCACTTCTCATTGGAGATTTCTTATCCATAAATATACATTTCTATACTACTTTCATTGAATATCAAATCAATCAAATCAAGCTAAACACGGTTCACTTGCGTTTCCCTCGAATCCGCCATCAGATACAAAGGACAGGAAAAGTCTTAAATAAAACGACATAAACATAAAGTAACGTTGTAAGAAGGGTTGAGATTATTATATACTGTAGCGGCATTAACATAAAGGCCAGAGAAGGGTCTTTTCTTTCTCGAAATAATATTTTTCCGCTAATGCTATGTGCAAGTTCGTGGGACGTCCTCGATTCTGTCGTAGCGAGGCCGAGTAGCGATAATTTAACGAAAATGGCCGCCTTGTCGACAGCAGAGCTCTGGTACGAGCTTAGCTGAAATAATAACTACATTATGATTTTAGACAGGCTGCCGCTTATAGTGGTTGAAGGTGGCGTAAAGCAGTAAGAGCCGGCTTTGTGACAGTCTAAAGAGTAGTACAAGTCACAGTTCTAGTCTTTACAGTAAAAGCTTAGTTTTTGACTCCTTAGCGACGTAACAAAAGAATTTCATTAAAAATTAATAGGTAGATAGTTCTTTATACCTGATTAAAATTTATATTAAAAAAAATACGAATTTATGCGAATCTAAAAATTACGCGGACGAAGTAATAATTTTTGAATTTTACCTACAACGTAATAATTTGTAATGGAATTTGAAAAATGTATCAGGTACTTTTTTCATCGTAGAATGATTAAAAGAGAGATAGATTTCAAACTATTGTACATTCTTTAACTGTTCAATATTTCTTTTGTAAAGTTATGGTAGATGGCGTATGTGTGTAAGTTACATAAAATTGAAAAATATAGTCGGTGGTATGTTATTAATAGTTAGACTATATTGGATGGTGCGGCATTTCATGGGTTTCAGTTGGAGACATACTGCTACTTAAAGGCGAGGCGACCTTCTTTGTCCTCAGAAATAACAACGCTTCTAAGTACGACCTCAAGTAGAACATCAGTCCTGTTTGTTATAGCTATACTTGTTCATTTGCAGGGACAATACAATCGTAGTTGTTTTTGCTTCTCCCTATGACTCGGTAAACCTCGTTAAACTTACGATGGGCCCTAGATGTCTATGTTCGTAATGACATAACATCAACTAGGGTACACGTTCGTTTCCTAATATTTACTCTTACAGATATATATCATTAGGTAGGCAAAATACATCTGAAGATTTTCAATTTAGTCTGTCAGTTGTAACTCGTAATGAAAAGTAAATTTTCATCACGTCATCTCTCATATTTGTCTCAATCTACACATATCTGTATATATAAGTCGACGCCTCGACAGTGTTTTTCGCGAAACCTGTCACATATTAATTTACCACAATATTAAATATGCAAATGAGAAGATGGCGGTGTCGTCGTATATTTCTTGGTTTATCAAAGCGCGAAGTACCTCACATCGACATTGTTAGAGTAACAAAGAAATTAATTTCCCCCGTCTCGGCTTTCAGAAGTAATTATTTGAAAACAGATTGCGCCTGTCACTCGGAACGACGCCGTGCACCTACACATTACGGACCCGTTATAATAACTTCTAAATAAATATTTTGCTTTTACTTTGTAAGAGAATTGAGTTACTTGTTTTGGTCAGTATAATTTTAGATTTGTATCATAAAATTAAAGTAGTAAAGAAACATACAGTCCATCTGATGGTAAGTGGTCATTGCTGCCCATGTACATCTGTAACTAAGTCCATAAAAACAATGGCCCTATTTGAAGTCGATTACAGATGTGTTAGTACTCCTAAGGACTAAAGTGGTCACCTCGTTCGTAAATGAAGTAAGCTTCACTTTGAAATGGGCGAGGCCATGATGATTTCCCAGTTCAATCTTATAGGTTCTACAACCATGCAAACCTTTTACTTGAAACAAAATACATACATACATACACATAGTACATCAATATAACTTAAAATGAACATTAATGGTCCAACATCAAGTTACAAAAATAGGTTTAATATAACAAAGTTTACGGAAGAATTTATAAATTATCTAATTGTTAATGTTATTTGTACGTTAATAAAACGACGAAAAATTTAATTATAGCATGATACTTTTAATACGCATAGACGTAAAAAGTTTTTTTTTTTATTGAAATTATTTATTAAATAATACGTGTATAGTAAAACAAGCAGTAATTATCGGATACAATATTTTTGAAATAGATCTAAATAAAGAGCCGAATCAAGAGGCGGAGAAGAAGAAATTGCACCCATTATTCCTGACTTAACTGTATCTGCACCTGACAACTGGCATATGCATGCTTTTTACATAACATTACACTAAAAAGTAGTATAGTTTTGACTTATCCTAGATTAATTAATGTTGTAAATCATAAGGAGAAAGGTTTAACGTTTCATAGTTTATCCTTGTGCTAATAATCAAGCGCAGTTTTAATTAAGCTGAAGTATTAATTAAATAGGACCAAGCACAATCTTTCCTATAATAAAACTGGTCAAATTTTAACTATGTGAATGAATACGCAGAGTAGCGAACGAACACGCAGGCCACCTGATTTTATAGAACCACGAGTAGTACTGAACTCTTACCTGAGGTTGCCTAAAGCCTAAGTATCGTTTTTAAGTATAGCCAGTAACCGCACCTCTTCAAACGAAACACGGTTATAGGGGCATACGATGGACATCTCCAGTCGAACTTAGTAGAACCACCTGTGTTCTATTATATTTTCTTTAGATAGCCAAGTTATATCATATAGGAACATAATACATCCCTGAGCGCTAATCACATAAGTTGTATGAAAGTCGGGATTGCGGAAAATCCCCAACCAATTAAAATAAATCGCGACTGGAGACTGAGATGATTTCCAGTCTTAGCGCTGAGACTCACGAGCCCGGCTTATCTCGAGACTGGAGATAATTAAAACTGCTTCAGGAACCATACTACTACAGGATTATCTGTCAGTTTGTTTGTGGCTTCGGAAATGAAATATTAATAACTTCCATAAATTTGGTATCTTTCTTTATAAAGATTTTTCTTTCTGACACATCTAATTGTTATACTTGTAAGAACGTGTCCTTACTGTAGGTAAGAAGCGTCTCTTACGTTTAACGATCTTATATGTAAAATTATCTTGATTAAGTGCAATTTACTGACATTATCGTATATGTCATATTGCAAAAATCTGAAACACAGTTTGTCACAGATCATAAACAAATTAACATTAATAGAGCGACAAAGGAAATAAAAGAAATGTGAGACGATCCCATACTTTTCATTTGTATGAAAAATATATGATGCATAGCTTGGTGTTACTGCAACATAATCAATTTAACGTAAAGAGCGGTTCAATTTTCAACTAGAAGAACTTTAAATGTTGCATATAGATTTGCTTACATCAGGCTTTACCAGAATATCAATCCTACACAAGATTTAAATTATATTGTTCAGATAATTTGATAATCTTGAAACCATATACAGTATTTGACGAAAAACTCATTTGAAACGGTTACAAGATACGAACACGTCTTCAGCGAAATCATCGTCAAGTTCAAAACTTTTCTTTCAGCGAGCAGTATACAGCGGAAGAAAATTTCATCTGTTGTTATAACAAAATTAATTAGGTAAAAACTTGTGTCGTTTCGTGGCATTCCAGATAAACTCTTTGTGTCGTTTCGTGGTATTCCATTATAGCAAAATATAAATAAGTTCAAGTATACAAGGCGGTAAGACCCGTACTGTGCAAGTACTGTCTGTGTACCATCACCACCATTTGAAGGTGGTAGAGCCGTTAGAGCTCGACCGGGGTGGTACCACCGCTACCCTCATAACCCGCTGTAAAACAACATATTCTTCATGTATTGTGTTTCAGTTGGGGAGGTGTGGTTGCTGGATACACATTATTGGAGACGACCATCTTAGTCCTCAAGAGTAGGAACGCGTCCATCCTTAAGTAGAACTTCTGTTCTTTTTGAGATTGGACGTGGTTGTCCATGGGCTGCAGCGACCACATAACATCAGGTGGACTACATGCCCGTTTCTTACTCTTTTACAATAAAAAAAACGTCCATTTCTAACGGACAACAATCTTGCGTTTCAGTGGACAGGTATGATTGCCGGTTCACTTATAAAGCGACCATCTTATTGTTTAAAATAGTAACGCATGTCGACTTTAGATGGGACTTCAGTACTGTTGGTTGATTGATACTAATCTGTTTCATGAGGTCACTTCACAATTTACTTAACAATTAAGTGTGTTGGCATTCGAACTTCATTTCAAATGGATAAAAAATCATTCAGTCGAAGGGATAACTGCTAAGATTTTTAATACAATAATTCATGCTGCTTGTTCCCCACTAAGTTTATATTCCCTGTATTTGACAAATGATAAGTCTTACGATTTTTAATAACAACACCATAATCACACAACGGACTTCGCTCCATAATCGACGCTATAACTTGTAGAAAGTACGGTGAAACATAATTTAAGGATACGAAGAAGACCCAGTTCCCGCAGATGTACTGGTAAATAGGTTGCAACCAAGCTAAGCACAAAGTTTATTGTCTAAAAGTTACAGTTGTATTCAGGATATTAATGAACTAACTAAACTAACATTAAGCTTGAGTCGCAGTGAGGCGATTGCAAAACGAAGTTGACAGATAAAGCTCATGCAATCTCATTAGAGAGTAACTTCACGCTATGTAAATTTACTAAGAACATACATACTTATACGACAAATGCTCAATTAATATTGAATTTAATTATATAAGATAATTTTTTTCCTTAGGAGTAGCAACGCATTTATGAACGACTAAACAGTTACTAAAATTATGTTCTCCTAATATGTAGAAAACTGTACACTCATACTGTATAATACATAAAAAAGGCATTACTTTTTAAAATATTAAGAGTAAAAATCACTACGACCCTATCATCGTCACGCCCATTACCGCTTTTAATAAAATATTAGTCTTAAAAGTGTTACCTCGAATCTGCGACGTATGTGTTATTTGCTGAGCATCAAGATAGACAGCCTCGTTACGTGTCCATTTTACTGTACTCTTTAAACCAGAATACGGCAGCGTGTGTCATTGAACTTAAAACGGTTGCAAGATGGTATAATAACAATTCTACCGGGGTAGTACCACCGCCCTCATAATCCGCCGCAAAGCCGTTTGGGAGTGTTTATTGTGTTTCAGTTGAAGAGGTATAGTTGCCAGAAATATTTATAAACGCGGCGACCACCTCACTCCTCAGGAGTAGCAATGCGTCTATGCATGACATCAGGCAAGACTTTAGTACTTACTGAGTTTGGATGTCCACAGGTTGCAGAGTATTTAACACCAGATGACAAACACGGTTATTTCTTTTTTATTATTATTATTGCGAAAGAGTAAGAAATGGGCATGCAGGTCATCTGGTGTTAAGTGGTCACTGCAGCCCATGGACAACCACGT
>DWON01008595.1:0-12024 GCA_018251015.1 Phocides pigmalion okeechobee | reverse complement strand
AAGTTCAGATGGAACATACTTCCTTCATGTCCAGAGGGGGCGTAAACGGCTGCGACACAGTCTTTATAACTATTGCAATTCTTTACGAATGTACAGTTTGTGAAATTATTTATTTGTTCAATAAATCTTTGAATCTTTAAATCTAGCGGACAGGACCTGTAGGAGATACGTATCTAATTCAAATAATATTGTGGGTTCTATTGCCTGACAGACATCTAAATGGTTTAGGTTTCCCTTCTAGGTCTGGGTGTTTTTGTACTCGTCTTTGTATGTCTAAAGCGTCTACGACACAGGGAATCCTAGTGTATCGAAATTGTTGTAAAGTTTAAATTGTGTGTGTGAATGTGTGCATGCGAGTGTGTGTGTGTGTATGATTATAAAAGACTCAATAGTAAGTTCATTTAAAATGATAATAATAATATGTTTATAATGTAAGCTGTTTTAGAATCTTTTTTTGTGCAAATATTTTTTTTAGTGTTTTTAAAAATATTTTCTAAATAAAATAGCTGTAGTGTATTGTGGTATAGATGTACATATAAATTTAAAGTGTATTCATAAATATTAAACATAAAATTTATGAAACACGCTACATCTTTTCCCCTGTGGCGTAGAAATCCGGGATAGCCAACCATATTAATAATTTGTGGGAAATTCCAGCTCAACTATGATAAGCCGGCGTTATCGAAACAATCCTATCTTGCATATATTTTTCATGAAAGTCAAGTAATCAACGGGCTTGCATGCCGCTGAATGTTAAGTGCTTATTGCTCCCTTGTATACCTATAACCAGGGCTTTTTTGTAGGGACGCGTGGAGGCATGCAGTGTCCCCAAAGGAAATTTAGAAAATATCGAAAAATATCCAAAATACTCAAGAAAAATGAACGCAATTCAAAAAATAAGATAGAAAAAACAATTTTATAAACGCTACAATTTTTTTTTAATATTAAGAGAGAAAACACGTTTATTCACGGTAAAAATACAGCACGCAATAATGTATACCTTTACCTTTTTTACATTGCCATTTTTTTCTTATTTACTTTCTTTTCTTACTATATTTCTTATCTTTTTAGTTGGATTTTTTTTAATAGCGTGTTTTTTTAACTATTAATTGTTTTTCATTTCTTTTCATATTATTGCATTGTCATCGGTCCTTGATACGTGTGCAAAGTTTCAACTTAATCAATCTTCTAGCAATCGATAAAAAATAAACTCAAAGATTCTGTTACAACCCAAGCGTGTTCAAAATACGACGAACTGATAACCGACGAACTTTCTCGTTTTTAGATCGTTCGTCGGTCAAAAACGAAAAATGGCGAGCTTGTTTGTTTGCGGTGACGTGGAACGATAATGTCATTGGGATGACGTCGAAGTCTTTGTTTTACTCGCTCGAAGCCCCGGACGCCACCCTGAGACATCTTGCTCAATAACAATATTTGAAGTTTCAAATAAATTAGTTTGCTTACACTTTCACGCTCTTATTATTAATATTATTATTGTTTTATGTGAGAAGTGTAGCAAACGAGCATGCAAACCATTTGATGTTAGGCAGTCGCAGCCCATAGACATCCACGTACAACCACAAACACGACTAAAATGATCGACTCGCTTCAAAGTGTAGCCGGTAACCGCACCTCTCCAACCGAAACACAAGTAATTCTTTACCGCGGATTATGAGAGCGGCGGCGATTTATCCCCGGTCGAACTATAGTTCTCCCAATACGTTGCTACTTCTAATATTAAATATTAGCAAAATTTTGAAAAAATACCAGTATGATTTGATAAAAACGTGTTGCTGTTAAAAATCTCTAAAAACTCGAAAATTTAAGCCACGACATAAAAAGGGTTTTAAAGCATAAAACTATTCGTAAGCCCAGCGACTTATTGATTAGTTCAGTAATGAATCATAACAATAATGATATATCCGACCTTGAGAACTGACGCGTTCTTGAAAAGCGAGGCTCGAATAAAATATCCTTGAAAGATACAATCTAATGACTAAGTATAAACCGGTTTAAACTTGATTATAGGTGCCTTTATAGACTTACTGATTTTAGTATTTACATCGCGTGTATATTTACGACCCTTTGTACACAAACTCAGTAACCAAACATCTTAACAGGTAGTATAGTTCGACTATGGAGGTACCACTATCGCCCTCATAATCAGCCGTAAAGCATTACTTGGGTTTCGGTTGGAGAGGTCTATCGGCTATACTTTGAAGTGAAGCTACCATCTTAGTGCTGAAAAGTAGCAACGT
Organism: Phocides pigmalion okeechobee; assembly: GCA_018251015.1. Lineage (NCBI taxonomy): Eukaryota > Metazoa > Arthropoda > Insecta > Lepidoptera > Hesperiidae > Phocides > Phocides pigmalion. The sequence continues at coordinate 9,766 of DWON01008595.1, read as the reverse complement.
TCGAGCTCAGATAGGATTTCGGTCGGATTGTGGTTGTACGACGTCTATGGTCTGCGACTACTCCTGCGTTGTACGGACAAATCTGTATGGATTACGGGCGAACGAAAGTGCTGTATTTACGTCGGCGCTACAAAACTGGGGGCGGACGTTACATCTGTGTATTCGTAGACGATACACAGATGATAAAAATACAATATTTCAGTAAATTGTCGACGTATTTCAGTCTAGCCAAATAAGCCCCAGTTTAGTGCCGCCTCCCGCAACACTGACCCGATCTAAATAAGAGCACCACAATCAAAGAGTTAACACCTGGTGGAATGCATGTTCATTAGCTACTTTTCCAAAGAAACGAAGACGGCCACCTCGCTTATAAGTGTGCCCGACAATCGCGCTCATTTAATCAAAATACAAAAAGTGGTTTACTGCGGATTATGAAGACAGCAGTAGTACCTCCCCCATCAAAATATTCGACTACGTACAAGTCTCCTACGCATTAACTTAGCATCGCCCTACATCCAAATTGACTGCAGACAAACAGAAACCAAACAAAAATACTAATAAAGATTGTATTCATTTCTCTTGCGTTAATAAAGTTTCCCTAATAATATTTTTTCTCATATGTTCCATGTGTAGACGTCGATTAGCTACGGTTATTGTTTGTATAGTTGAAAAAATACATCTTCTATATACATATAGTAAAACTGTATTAAAAATTCATAATAGTGTGCCTTTATATATGCCAGAATGTTTTTTCATTTTTCTGTGTGTTTATGCACGCTAATCTCAGAAACGGATTATCCGATTTGAATGCAGTTTTCAGGATTATATTGTGATGGGCTTCACTTAACATTTAGTGCTTTTTTCATTTAAATCAATTAATAAATAATGAAGTAATGAAGTTCAAAAAAGCTCGTTGTTAATATAAATAACAACGCAGTGTCGCTGATGTAACATAAAAAGGTTATCGGCTTCTATATAACCGGAACGTAATCGTTCTAAAGTTCCGAGGTCTACCTAAGTAATGTGATTTTGACGTCACCGTAACCCTGTACATTGGGACAGAACATAGCAGAGAAATGCAAGCCGTTCCGTAATTCCAAGGCCGGGCTATTAAAGACACTGGCTTTGTTCTATTGAGGCTATTTTTCTTCTTTATTATGTTTCAAAGTTAGAATTTGAGGCAGTTTGCCGCAGACGGTTTTGTTAACGTTCTGTTAGGGTTCCGTGGGCGATAACAAACTATTTTTTATATGAGAAGATTATCATGCGAGCATGCAAACCACCTGATGTTAAATGGTCGTAGCCTATTGACTTCCACGTACAACCACAATCACGACTGAAACACTATCTGCGCTCAAACGTAATGCGTTCCTACTCCTGAGGGCTAAGATGGTCGCCTAAAAGTATAGCCGGCAACCGCACCTCTCCAACCGAAACACAAGTAATGCTTTATGGCGGATTATGAGGGCGGCAGTGGTACCTCCCCAGTCGAAGTATAGTTCTCCCACCTTTAATGATAATTACGTCCGACCTCAGATAGAACTTCAATCATGTTTGACGTTGTATGTGGATATACTTGCACGCTCATTTGCAACTCTTTTAACATACAAGTCTCTTAGACTTACATATGAAGTCTACTTGCATTACGTTATAATGTATAATAGAATTACGATTGCTATTCAACGCGGGAATGCAGCTAGCGTTCTTGGAACCAAACTGCACGGAGGCCTTTTAGATTACTTATGTTAGGCATTTGTTGTAATTCGTTTTAAGATTTTCATAATTTTATGAAGTATTAAAGAATTAACAATGAGCGGTTTTGCCTCCAACATTATATGTTGTTGATGTATGCATTGGAACGACTACTTAATATCATGTGGCCTGCGACCTCGTTTGCTACTCTCCACACACAAAAAACAACGCTTCGCTTTTGTACTATAGAAAGAAAATATACTATTAATTCTAACTTTAACCTCGAAGCATCAAAACCATTACGAATACGACGTTTTGTGTTTCGGTTGGAGAAGTGCGGTTGCCGGTAACACTTTGAAGCGAGGCGACCATCTTAGTCCTCAGGAGTAGTAACGTATCTACGTTCGAGCTCAGATAGGATTTTAGTTGTGTTTGTGTTTGTACGTGGATGTCTACTTAACATCAGGTGGTTTGCATGCTCGTTTGTTACTCTTCCCACATAAAAAATAATAAAACAAGAAATATTCTGCTGGGAAAATGGATCATTGAAACAACAAATCCGTTACCTTGTCGAGAAAATTGTAGCATGACATACGAATGTATTCATGAATGTATTATGGTATTCATGAAGTATTTTCGCCACGGATGTGCGGTTTGGGAAATTAACTTCCTTCTGGCACTTCCTGAATGGGAATTTGGGAAAAGATTTCCCATCATGCTTTGGAATGACGTGAAGCATGCATGAGCGTGTAGTTCTGATTTATTTTTCATAAGTTAGCGTAATAAAAATATACATATTTATAGACTAACTGTTAGTGTCGGTTGAAGACTGAGATGGTCGCCTCACGTAGAAGAGTGGTTATAAGCGCAAAAACAGCACTTCTACGCGAGGCGACAATCTCAGTCCTCAGGGGTAGCAACGCATCTATTCACAACGTCAGAGAGTACTTGAGTGTTGTGTTTGAGCTTAGATAGATGTCCGTGGACTGCATAGACCTTTTAATAACAGATGACCTGCCCGCTCCTTTGCTACTTTTTCAACAAAAAAATACAATTTCTACATACTTAGTTTTACTAAATACGAAATTTTACATCCTTAATAATAACTATAATAAAACTAAAATTAAGCAACAGGTAGTCCGTGTCCAGGAGCCAAGAACGCTGGCTTCTTTCGCGCAGTATAGTGATCGCAATTCTCTACACGATGTATGAACCAACCCACTTGTCACAGCGTTGATCAAAAATCTTTTCTAATGACGACAGAATCACAATTAATCTCTGTCAGCGATAGAGTTATGGCCGGCGCGACAAAACGCCTGTCGTCAGTTCGATGCCGATACCAACTTAGTGATTTACTGCTTTATCTTTTGCGAAGTGCTCAGAAACTTTCATGTACTCTTTTTGTTAGAGGTTGCTCTACCAAAAAGATAATCATCATAATACATGCCATATATACTACATATACAAGTAAACTTTTAACCCATTTTTGGTGACTCGCTTTTCATAGGATTTTTAGTTATCTCTGTCGCGATATAAAGACAAGGAATTTGATCTTTGTACACCTCGGAGAGGATGAACCATACACAATATCAATAAACTTTTAATTCATTTTTGTAACTCACCATTGTTTTAGGATTTGTTTCGCGAACTGGGGGAATGTATAGTTATCTTATTTATGGTATAGAGATGAAGAATTTGACACCTATACATCTCGGAGAGGATTCTGTATTACAGATACCAATGAAATTTTAAAGCTTTTCGGTGACACACTTGTTATAGGATTTGATTCGCGAACTGGGGGATAGGTTGTGAATTTCGTGATGTTTCACCGTATAAAGACAGGGAATCCAAAAATTTTACATCTCGGAGAGGGTGCTGTATTATAGATATCAACATTTTTTTAACCTATTTTGGTGACTCCCTCGTTATAAGATGTATTACACGAACTGAGGGATATGTAATAATTTTAGTTATCTATTCCAAGGTATAAAGACAAGGAATTTGACATCTCTACATCTCGGTTGCCTTACATATCAATAAACTTTTCACTTATTTTTGGGACTCGCTTGTTATAGAATTTAATTCACGAACTGGGCTATATATAATGAATATAGTAATCTGTTCTACGGTGAACAGATGAAGCACCTCTGCATCTCGGACAGGACGGTATATTATACATATCAATAAACTTTTCACTTATTTTTGGGACTCGCTTGTTATAGAATTTGATTTGCGAACTGGGGGATATGTCGATGGGGGATATGGGAGATATGTATGGGCGAACTGACGATAAACCTATTACTTTGGAATAGAAGTAAGCGTCGTCTTCAGAAAAAAATCCATTTAAATACCAACATTTTTTTAAGTGAAACTTGTCACTTAGAGAAATTCTAATATTTATTTCATTATTAAGTACTTACGTGGTGGCAAAGAACGCGTGACAATAGGTCCAAGGTGACGTGAAAAAAAAACACGTGACTGTAAATCAATAAGTCCAAAGTGAGGTGGCAATAATTCAAGGAACTAATACCTACAGCCTATTAATAATACTCTTACAATATCATCCGGATATGGCTCCGGACGGGACAATAAATCAAAGTAAGATATCTCGATAGCGGATGTTGGACGATAGCAAACTGTCGCAACTAATCCAACGGATTAATTATACTAGTTAACATTTTAAATAATAAAACGTAGTCACGGCGAAACTGCGGTGACAGGGGAAACTGTTGACAGACGCTAATGGTAGATTAATAGAGCTACCCTACGTCTAGTTCGTTATTCTTTTTTCGGTTCCATATCACGACACACAACTCTAACTGTATGACAGCACACTAAACATACATAATAAACAATGAAAGCACACTAACGCACTGAACTTTGCACTATTTGTGACTTACCCTCATAATCCGCCGTAACCGTACTTGTGTTTCGGTTGGAGAGGTGCGGTTGCCGACTACACTTTGAAGCGAGGCAACCATTAGTCCTCAGGGTTAGCAACGTTAGATACGTTTCGAGCTCAGATAGGATTTCGGTCGTGTTTGTGGTTGTACGTGGATGTCTATAGGCCGCGCTACATAACATCAGGTAGTTTGCTTGCCCGTTCGCTGCTCTTCTCACATAAACAATAACTTACATAATCACTAAATGACAGAATCATGCAGCAACAAACATAATTACAACTTAGAACCTCTGCCATTTTTTGAAAATGGTTGAAATACTATTAATTCTCAAGATCAGTAAAGCTAAAAGAAATACATTAATTAAGAAGACGGGCCGCAGGCATTCCATCGCAAAATAGAAATGGATTTCTAGAATCCGTTTTATAAAGACTGAGGGCTAATTGGATAAAATTTAAACAGAATTATTTCTTAGATGTAAATAAAGATCTTATCTCTTAGTTTAAGATTTCGCTTCAAAGAGCAAATGTGCGTCGGTACAATTATTATTTAATGGAGTATTTAAATTAGTACCCTTGACGTTCATTAAGTGTATGTAAATATCTTATAATGAAATAATATTTGATTTTGAATTTCAACATGTTAAATAGGAAATGTGAATTTAATGTTATCTCCGGAAGTAAATTGCATTCTATATTGAAATTTAATAGCAAATAATAAAAATATCTATCTGCTTGTAGTTGCAAGGGTCATGGTCACAGCGAAATTTTCACGTTTTGAAACTGGACACGATTAATTCCAAACATCGGCAATCCATACAAATATTACAAATGTGAATGTAAGTTTCTTTGTCACGGTTTCACACCAAGACTACTCAACAGATTATCATGAAACTTTGTACACATATTCTTAAAGGTATTAAAAAGAACATAGTATACTTTTTATTTCAAAATATCTATTTTTTCAAAAAAATATTTTGGTGGACATTATGTTTTGTCAAAAATTTGATTATATTGCAACTTCAAAGCCTCAAAATTAATATCTTATTAAGTATAGTTTCAGGTGTTTTAATTTTTTTTATATTTCATGTTATGTTGTTGTGTCATTAATAAATAATACTTTTTTTGTTTTTTGGTACCAGCTTATTGTTTTTGTTACTACTCGCTGCAATGATCTTTGATATTTATTTAAGCGCTTCAATGCGAGCGAAGCCGCGAGTAAAAACTAGAAAATAAAAATAAAATACTTGAAAAAAAAATCGTTAATCGTGAATACCCGGTAACATAGTAAACATTATAACATCCACCAGTGAGTGCACTTCTTCTTTTGAAGCATCAATTTGGACAAACTGAGAATCTTAGTGATTTATCTCGGGATAATATTTGAAACTAGCAACCCAAACCAGCTTCGCTCGAGTTATTACCTAGTTGCAAAAACTAACAATTAATCTATTTCGAATGACGACTGAATTGAAAATCATGACAAAATCCGTCCAGTACTTTTTGATTTTATCATGAACAGACAGATAGACACGACAGGGGACTTTATTTTATAATATTTAGATATATCTAATACCCTCACAGTTATCTATCGGTATGAGAGTAGACGGCACTCTAATATCGCATACGATAATAAAGATCGATATTCTATAAAAAAAAGTATAAAAAACACTTAAATATACAGCTAGAGTATAAAAAACATTGATATGTAAATTTCTGAACCTAACAAAGCAAGCTTTGGATCCTAATCCGGGATTTGTATATAAAAGCTTCAATCCATGGTGATGTATCAAAATTCACTCAAAAACATCTTATTTTGAATTGCTTACTTATTTGCATATAGGCATTATTTATTTATTGAACTAAGCTGTGACATTTTAATTTTATCCCCTTAGGGGATATATTGTGTCGAGTTTTAAAATAGAGGTGACGTCATACTGTCCTTGCAAATGGACGACATTTATAATACGACAGTGTTCTTAAAGGTGGGTAGAGAAAAATGGGAATTTTTATGACATGAAATATCTAACTTTACGGTGACCGTTTAGCCATTAACACTAATAAAAAACTACTACTACTACTATTTAATCTAAAGAATTTATAAGTAGGAGAACTATAGTTCGACCAGGGAGGTACCACCGCCCTCATAACCGCCGTAAGGCAATTGAGTTTCGGTTGGAGAGGTGCAGTTGTCGGCTACACTTTGAAGCGATGCAACCATCTTACGAGTAGTCCTCAGGATTCGCAACGCATCTATCTTCGAGCTTAAATAAGATTTTCGTCGTGTTTGTGGTTGTATTGTGTGTGGCTTGTGTTGTTGCTGTAACTACTTAACATCAGGTGGTTTGCATGGTCGTTTGCTACTCTCACATAAAAAAACACTAACTTTCAAAAAAATTCAGAGAGCGTCGCTCCCGTGGATATTATCTGAACAATATATAACTAGGATAGATACGTAGCTCCAGATGATAAACAATAGGTGCTTCGGGTAACAGATCTGGGTATAGTAACAGTTGTAGGATCTAATGGACGTGATTTTTCGCCGCCATCTGGCCACACTAATGGCTGCGACAGACGCTTAAGGCACTGGAAGTGATATCTGACTGCAAAGATTCTATATTACATAGATATCCGGCTATAAAATCTATTGTTTCGATATACCTTTAATTACCTTTAATTGTAAGAACAGTTATCTGTTATCAACTGTAATCATGTAATTTTTATTCCCTCAATGCTGTATCTTGCGTTGGTAATCCAATAAAATAAATAAATAAATAAGATATATTATATATTTATTTTGTTAATGATATTTGCACGTGGTCCTTATAATTTGATTTTTGATAATAAATGTTATCACAGAATTTATACATTTTTACATGGTTCGTGGTTACGACAAAACTGCAGTTTCCGAAAGAGTAAGACGCGCAAAGGTCTAGTCCGAAACTGACACTGAAATACTGACTTAAATTTCTGTTCTGTTCTGTTATTTGCACACTTATTTATGATTTAACATGACATAACACAAGGAATCCATAGAAATATAAGTGTAGAAAGCGTTTAAATACATAAATACAAGTAATAAAGACATTTTACTTGTATCAGTAATCGAAATATAAATGCTGCAACTCACAAAATCTATTTTTGCAGACCACAAATTTGTTTATATAACATAAAAGCTGACAAATCGTATTTTTTCATAAAAAATAAAAAACCATATAATATTGTGTCCACCATCTTCAATCATTATTGGTTTATTTATGCAAAGAAGATGATAACAAATGAAATGCCAACAAATATTAATGTTACTTTAACTAGAGTTATACTTAGAATTATCTTAGTTCAACAGTAAATTTTACATTTTCTGAGTTACACCCTTTGTGCTATACGCGTCGATAAATACGAATAGCTTCAGAAATTTAAACCTTTGACAAGACAATAAGGTGTAAGATGCTCCAAAGCGTTTCAGGGAAGAAACACGTTTATTTTCCCCATTTTCTCGAGAAAACTCAATCTGCAACAACGATCACGCTGAGAGCTTGCTTTATAACGCCCGGTGGGAAAATACTCTAAAGCTTAAAGCTATCTGTAGTCTATACAAATTTTATATAAGTAGCAAATTTTTATTATAAGCTTTTGTCATATCATAAAAATGTCTGTCTATCTGAAGACAAATATATAGTTGATCGATTCGAATGAAATATATTTTTTCTGCACTCCTTTTTTATTTATTTTTTATTTTCTTTAAAAAGATATACTTCTGGAAGACAGATTTTTGAGAGCAGACATGTATTTTTAATATATTTGTAATATTCAAATAATATGTTAAAATTTACGCAACCAAAGTCAGGGATAGCTGCATCCCTAACATTGTACATTTAAAAAAATAGCACTATCAACTACTTTGTCGCGTCTGAACGTAATTTTTTTTTGCTCTTTTATCTTTGAATGTGTTTTTCGTACACCATGCAAAAAATGGTCGGACGATTTGAACTGATATTTTACACTTGATTTCTTTTCTCATTTCCGTTTTTGCCATTTTATTCGAAAATCATGCATAAAATATTGACGTATATAAATACTATATATACTTTCATATATCATATATTTTTACGTGTAAAGTATCAAAATATAACTAAAACTAAACACTTCTATACGTTTTCATACTTTTTCTTTTAATTTTTGAAAGTAATTAAAGTGTTTTTAGACACTTAATTTATTTAAAGTAAAATGTTTACAGGTTTTTATTTACTTCCATATATTTGAAACTCTCTTCGAAGTTATTTTCGTACTAGTCTCTAACACGAATAGAGCTGGGTCGTGGACAGTGTTAGTCATTGGTTTGTTACCCAAGCTTTTCCAGAATACTTTAGAACTCTATTGATTTGAGAAAAGGGTGAGCTTCGCATCAAACATCTATAAGTGCGGAGACATCTAATACGTTTGTAGAGATCCTAATACATTTGTTAAAAGCGCTGTGTCAATCCAATCGACTTGCGCTGCCAACATACGTCTGCCAAGTTTTGGTCCGTTCCAAGCGTTTCAGTCAAATTGTACATTTCGTTCCGTTTTTAACTTCAAAAAGGAGAAACGTTTTATTTATCGGAATTTACTTTTAGTTTAACGATTATTCTGTTTCATGTGAAGCGTTTTGGATATTTTGTTAGAAAAATAATAAAAAAGTTGATTTGATATGAGTCTTATGAACTTTAAGTACTATAAATATGATTTATTTATAGTATTATACTATAAATATGATTATCTTTAACAATACACACATAGGTGAAGATGTAAAGTTGTCTTTAAATCTTACATGCGATTTGGCCATCTTAATTTCGACAATTTAAATATAGCCAACATTCATTTCTTTTTCTATAATAACTCTGAAGTCTGATAATTCTTGTGTATCGATTTGAAAGGTGATTGCTGGCTACAGGTTCAAACGAGATGACAACCTCAGTCCTCAAGAGTATCAATGCATCTATGCCTCACGTCTAGCAGGACTTTAGTCATATTTGAGGTTGGACGTAAATGCATGTGGGCTGCAAAGACCATTTAACATCAGATGGACGCCCTCATAATCCGCCGTAAAGCATTACTTGTGTTTCGTTTGGAGAGGTGCCGTCGCCGACTACACTTTGAAGCGAGGCGACCATCTTAGTCCTCAGGACTAGCAAC
>DWON01008594.1:0-12025 GCA_018251015.1 Phocides pigmalion okeechobee | reverse complement strand
GGTGTGCAAATTACAATTACATTAATTAGAACAATAGCTTAATAATATTAAAAGTCACATACTATATCAATAAATGTTCATGTCAGATAATATAAGCACTTCATTATTTCTATTATTCTACGTCAATATTCAAAATGAAAATATAAAAGAAACTTAGTCAAAATTTACTACTTAAATAATCACTTAAGCTATAAAAAACTATTACGCTATATGACGGGTACTCAAGATTAACGATTTTTAATTGCTGTATTTCGAACCAGTCGCATGGCTCGTGGTCACGGCGAGTTTTGCAATTAAAAATCACAAACCGTCAATCATGAGTACCCGTTATATACCATAATGTATTGATTCCGCGATAGTATCAGTTTAAGATCGTATTAAGCTATAAAAATTCCAATTTACGAGCCAAACTTGTATATTTCTTTTAAATGTACGATATCGTAACTCTTTAAGAAAGTTAGCCAATTTATTATATGTAACTATATTTGAGTAACGGACATAGGAGCGTTTCTGTAACATTTGTAACCTACAAATTGGTGCATACAATTTGATTATATTTATATTTGTTCACGCAAGTGAGATCAAGCAATATATGTACATTATACGTTGAACAACATTCGTTAAGGCTTTAAGCTAAGGACTCTCCGGAGCACGTATGTTCTCTAAAGACACTGGACACTTTCAGTTGTCTTATCTTTATCAAACTTTGGCCTACACGTCAATGTCAAATTCTCAAAGGTATGTGACCTATATCAATCCGTACTTGACCAGCGTGATGGACTATTTGCAGTCCATGGCTCAACGTTCTCAATCTGAGAGGGACACAGCAGCAGGATGGTTATAATTTGTCAGTTATATCGTGCTCAACTTTAATTTTGAGATCATGCTTAACCCTTTTATGTATTCTTTAGAGGGAAAATGCGTCGACAATTCACTGAAACATTGTATTTTTAGCATCCGTGTAGCATCTGAGTACACGACTATACTTGTGTTTGCCCGTAATCCATACGGACTTGTACGTACACGACAGGTGTGTACGCGCCGCAAGCGCGTTACGCTAAGTAATACACAGCAGTGTTGTACGTCGCAAGGAAAGGGTTAAGATAAAACTTAAATTCTATTGATGTTTTAGGGATTATCGCCATATTTCAACCAACTTATACAAAACGTTCATAAAGTAAAAATAATCTATTGCATTCCTATGAAGACAATTTTTGACATTTTTTAAAGTAATTATTTATTATTCCTGCCCCTCTTTGCATCAGTTATGTCTTAATAACTTCCCGTCCCTTTAGAATACTTACGACTTCTCATTTCTAAATCCATAGTAATTATTAATTATATAAATTTGACTGAAGTAATAATATTTAGAGCATATATTACGTTAGCAGTCTATTTGTTTACTAAGTTTATAGTATAGTAGCATAAATAATCTAACTTAATGTACTCTCAGTAACAAAAACATGGCTTCAATTTTATCAGTATCATATGTTGTTCGTTTAAACATTATATTTAAACTAGCGACCCCTCCCAGCTTCGCTCGGGTAATAGAATTTAACTATTTAATGTCTCACCCGATTAACAGAAAATAACTTAACTTATTATACACCAAAACCATCCTTACAATCACTCTGTTATTGAAAACTCTAAGTAAATCCGTCCAGTACTTTTTGAGTTTGTCACGAACAGACAGACAGAGAGACAGACACGAGACGGAGGACTTTGTTTTATACTGTTTAGTGATTTAAAAATGATAAAATTTACATCGTGTTTCAATCCACACACAAATATTTACATGACATTTAAACATCTCCTTTACTTTTCAGACGTAAGTTGACTCTATAGTGACTTTCTCCCTGATGTTATCATCGTTTTAAATAATTTGTAACACACATATAATACATACGCCGACTGTACAATAGACATACGAACAAGAAGGGGGAAGTATTAGTAACATTTTTAGTTCGATGTTATCATTATTTTTGTCACTACATTCACTTTTTGCGGACAGTTAGTCGTAAATAAAAATCCCAAATTGATTATAAAAGCAAATGTATTAACAAAAATAATTATTAAACTGGCATGTGTTGGCAAGCATATTAACTTAATGTTAAATTTGTGAGTCCGATCGCATTTTGTTAACTGAATGTTATGTTAAATATAACATTGTATCAAATTTGCGATGTATTTGTTATCATAACAGAATATACCTCTTAGTTATATCAATGTTTTTTTATGTAAAAGATGACTTTACAGAAAAATGTTTCTTATTCATAATTAATATTTTATATTTTGTAATCAAAAATATATTTAAAAAAAAATATTGAATTGTCCATTACTTTTTCAATTAAATAAAAATAATCTTCATACCTTTTAAAAGAAAATAAGGAGAGCGTGATGTTACAATGAATTAACTGAATATAAAAAATACATAATGAAATACTGACATCGAGAAAATAATGTGATGTAAGGTATGTTATACGATGTAAGATGGTAATACACGATGGACTCATAGGGCTCATGTGTACAGCATAGCTTTACAAAATGTATGTTGTATGACCAAATTAATAACCTTTGCGTTCTTATTAATTATTTTAGTCAAATCAGTATTTTTTGTGTACCAAATATTTTATATCGTGTGCTAAAATATTATTATAATTTCAATGAAATTTAACATTAAAATTTAGTAACAAAATCAATATGTTTCACAAAGACGATTATGAATGATAAACAAAATTAATCAGGAGTTAATGTTATTTACCAGCCGTCCTGATCAAGCACTTAATATAACAATAATAAAATTAAAATAAATGATAAAACAAAATTGCTTAAAAATAACATAAACCAAGTTAAAGTTAGTACATCCAGCACGAAAAATATGTACACAACATTCGATACGAAAAATGCACACATATTAATGATGCTGACTGTACAATATAATTGTATGGAGTCCCGTTACCAAAAAAAAAACAAAATGAAACTTAAAAATAAAAATATTAGTTGCCTATTGTTACTTTGTCCAAACCGACATGAAAGAAAAAAAACAGAACTTTCATTTGAGTAAAAAAACTTGAAATACATTTAATTCTTTAGTAAGATGAATTAAATATGTTACTGATGGCTGACATTAGAGTAGTATTGTACCATATTTCTCTGCATTTCAAGCATGCATGCATATGCAACCCATACTTCCTCACCGTGGTGTGGTAACATGTGGATTTATACAATGTGTATAATACGAACAATATAAAACACGATTACGACAAAAGTTTTGACGTATTTCAATTTTTTGTCTGTTCGAACAAAGGAGAAAAAGGGGGGTCAAAGATTTTAGCAGACATCAACCGCCATCTTGACTATTTTCGAGTCGGCACAATGAAACTTACAACGTGTTAAATAATATTATGTTTAGAACCTATTCACAGGACATTTATTTTTAACTTTGATGACGGAAATAAACGATTACTAAATAAAAAAAAAGTCATGAATACAGTGAATTTTATCTTAGATCTCAAAACGTACATGACATAAACGTAGCTGTGGCGCCATCTCTTGTCGAGTAACGGAAAGTATTCACATCCAAGTTCCACAGGCAGACGGGCAACCTGATGGAAAGCAGTCACCGTCGCCTGGACATTTGCAACACCAGAGGGGTCGCCAATGCATCGCCGGCTTTGAAGGAGAACTCTTTTTGCACCTTATTAATACCTTGTACCAAAGTTTATATTTAGGTACTTATCTCCGTGAAGTCACGTTTTATAACATTTTAATATAATTTTTTTGTTAGTATATGTGGCCTCTATTCATATAGATTTCATTGTGTGCCGTTAAACAAAGAAAAAGCCAAAATGACGACTGAAATATTAATTTTCTTAGAACCATCTTTGTACTCCCTTAGTGACAATTGAAGTAATGAACAAAAAAATAAAATGGCGAATAAACAATGAATGTATGACAAACTTAGACATATAATTTTAAAAATAAAAGGAACTTTTTGATAGTTTGTTTAAGAACGGTGGACGGATGCGATATGGCAACAAACGTAAAAAAAACAAACGAAACACATTCAGCTGCCAATTTTGAATTTAAAAACTAAACAAAAATATTAGACTAGATTAAAAGTAAGGTTAACAAAAAAATATACCGGTAAAAAAACAAAAACATGTGTAAACTTAAAAATAATAATATAGTTGACAGTCGGGGAGGATCTAACAAAAATGATATGTATTTTATAATAGAAATAATCACAAAATATTTATCCAAAATATTTTTAAAAATACAAATATTCTGGTAATTGTTTTACTATGTAACATGTACTCACGATAACGATGTTTAATTGGCAATATTTCGAACCATTTACATGGTTCGTGATTAAGGCTAAACTGTATAAATACTGCAAAAGATATTAGTTTAAAATCACAGTTATGTTTCAGTTCAAATAATGTGAATTCCATTAAAAAAAGTTTTTGTTAATTTTTTTAGAGGCGGCGTTAACAAAACAAAATAATACGTTAAGAGCTCAGCCCCGACTGTCAACTGTTTCTTAATAGCTAGAAATAAATAGGACTTGTCATTTCGCAGTCTTTTTCCTTACACGTTTATTAAATTAAATTTGTCATTCATTTCATTAATTATATAAATTTGTCTTTCAAATTGTATATTTAGAATTCATAACGTACAATATACCGAAAAGAAAATTACAAGAGAGAGAGATTTCGAGACGGAAACATAGGTTTTCTTGAAACGATCCTGTAACTTCTAAACTAAAAATTTCATATAAAACAGCGAGCCAGGTACAGACTTCACGACCAATTACCTCTTAGACATTGACTCGGGAAGTGTTTCAGAGGTGAATCATGAGCTTGCTGTGGTGGTAGACGACCGTGGGTAGCCACTGCTGTTCCCTCCCACGGAACCGCAACTCACGTTCACACGACACGAAGCATTTTACGAGTTATCGCCCGAGAAGTTATGATTAACACTTTGACTGCGGCGCACATATATTACGAGTCAGCGTTGCGGTGGCGGCACTAAACTGGAGCTGTGTTCTTTATACTGAAGATGCATTCACTGAAATGTTGTATTTTTAAGCATGTACGAATACACGGATATAATATCCGCCCACAGTTTTGTAGCATCGACGTAAACACAGCACTTTTGTTCCTGTAATCCATACAGATTTCTACGTGCACAACAGATGTAAACAAGCCGCAAGCGCGTTGCGCCCAGTGATATACAGCAGTTGTGTACGCCGCAGCGAAAGTGTTAACGTAAATTGTACCTGACTCGTCAACTATTTCTTATCAAAGCGGACCAATAGGACCAATATGATAACGATATAATTATCATGAGGCCAACTCCTATATTATATAGTAATTGATAATTGCTTAATCCCTCGCATAAGAATCTAAGGAAAACGACAGCAAACTAAGAAAGATAGACGTCCAATTTTCGATATATTAAATCTATTATTGTGCATCATTATATTATTATTATTATTCGAGAATATAATTATATATTAATTATTATTGGGCCCACACCACTTACGAAGCTACGTAGACATACATGCCTTTAGGTTGTTATAGCTTAGTATAACATTTAAAGGATTTTCTGATATTTAAGTGACAAGTGGACATGCAGTCCACCTGATGGTAAGTAGTCACTGCCGCATAGACATCTGTAATCAACTCCATGTAAAGTCCCTCCTGAAGTCGATCACACATGCGAATGTTTAAATGTAGTAAAAAATGTATATATAAAGAGTCGTTAAGAATGTTTGCTTATTGTGTAACAATTAATGTGATGTTATTATCATTTTAAGATGTTATTATTGTCATATGCATTACATTTTCAATTGTTATCAAGTTTTAACAAAATGTAACATGATGTAACGCGAGGTAAATACATGTCTTTCTCAATCTATTGTTGACCTACAGCTGGGAGTGAGCCTCCCAGATTGTGGGTTTAGGCCATAGTCCACCACGCTGGCCAAGTGCGGTTTGGCGGACAAGTAAATGTATTACTGGTGTATAAATTATATTTAATATAAGTACTTTGATAAAACTCAATCGATAATGATCATCGATAATTGTGGCAAGTATTAAGTGCATCACGAAGTACATTTTAATCATTTTAAAATATATTTTAATTAAATAATGTGATGTTATTATGCAATATTTAATTGATATTAATGTCCTTGACGACTTGTTCCGCACGACTTCAACCTTTGAACTCAAATTTTGTATTTATTTGCTCATCTATCAGCGCGCCCTTAGGGTAAGGCCGACTCGTATGTCGTGACGGCAAATGGCATGACGCAATTATATTCTATACTTGGTCCATTAATTGAAGTTATTATTGGCAAGTTACATTTTCAATGACGGAATGACGGACAAATGTTTGTTTTGGAGTTCCTTTTGCCGACTCTTCTCCAAAACAAAACACTGGTGGTAGTTTATTGACTCAAAAAGAGTTCTGTAAAGAATCTACTTTGAATACAAATATTTTGTTTATATTCCAACTGTATTCTTGCCATGTGTTTACTCTTTATTTATTGCCTCATATTTATATTCCGTATATGTATCAATTCTGTCAAATCAATTGCCTAGCATTAGTTCCGTAAAAAAATCGGAAACGGCTTCATCGAGTTTATTTTACATTTATTTTGCTAATATTCTGATCATTAAAAAATATGAAATAGGCAAAGAAACTGCCGAGAAATGGACAAGATCAATTTTAAAATTTAAATTGCCACTTCGGATCACTTTCACACATGGCATTCGAATAAATTTGAGATGGTACAGAGACCACCGGATCATCCAGTATTAAAATAATAATTAATAGCACATTATAATATTTATGTATTGTATTATTGCTCAAAATTAGACGGACTTAATCTGTTGCGTCTTACGGAAATAAATAGATCCGGAGTATTAATGGATCGCAAATCAAAGCATTTCGAAACATTTATCGTTATCACCCGTTCCATCGCTGTCGAAACAGCCGACATTCTCCAACAGCCACTGAACAAAAATCGCAATGATCACGAAAATTAGCGCTAAAATCAGTAATATGTTCAACCAATTCTCCTTAAAAACTGTTTTCAATTCCAATTCCAAGCAAACGCACCTGGGACAGCACTTGCGTTCAGTCCTGGGACACCGTCGTTTGCAGAACTCGCAAAAACCTCGAATGCTCTCATCGCCCGTCGCTAGGAACGTCGGATTGTAGAAGATACGTATTTCAGTCTTGCCTTTGGGCACCTCAGCCTCATTGTTGAGAGTGACTGTGGTTTTCCTGTCCCTAACTTCGCTCGTATAGTATTTCTCACTACGTTTTATGAACGATTCGAAATCGTCGCGACGCTTGTTGAGCTCGCTCTTATTGAAGCTAGCCTCTGCCGTCTCCATGAACGTCTCGGTCGTAGTCAGAACTCTGTTATACTTGTCTAAGTTAATCAGTTTCATGTTTAGAGCGCCAGACACCTTCACATCGGGGCCTGTCTTAGTTATATCATTCCTAATGCTATGACATTCGATCTTTTTATCGTTGAAGCGATTGAATCTATCGTTAATATCGTTTTTATCGTTACTAGAATTGGATAGGAAGAACTTCTCCCGCAAAATTTCGTTCTTAGTGCGCCTGTCGAGATTTATATTCGAGTAATCGTGTTTAGAATCAAAGTTAATGTTAACATAGTCGTGATTAGAGAAATCTTTTTTGAAATTATATATTTTGTCGGATACAGTTTTAGGATACAATTTAGGGTTGTCGCTATCGGGAGTACTTACATCCTTCTCGTTATTGACACCGTTGTCGATTTTATCATCCGCCTGTAAGTACCCTTCACAATTCTCTAAAATGCTTTCAAAATCACTATTCCTATTCGCGTTATTACCTTTATTGTTCAAGCTCTGATTGATATCGTTGATAGTGACCGGTCTGCCCGGTTTGAACACAGCGTTACAGTAATCTAGACTCCTATAGTAATCGCTATCGGATTCCTCCTGGATGACGTCTAACATTTTCCCCCAGTTATTGCTGGTGTCGACGTCCTCGTACAGGCCGTCGTCGTCGTAATGCCTGACCTTGCTATAGTCTTCGTCATCCGACATGTCCGTCTCGAAGTCGGCGCCGTACTCCTGCC
Source organism: Phocides pigmalion okeechobee (assembly GCA_018251015.1). Classification (NCBI taxonomy): domain Eukaryota; kingdom Metazoa; phylum Arthropoda; class Insecta; order Lepidoptera; family Hesperiidae; genus Phocides; species Phocides pigmalion. The sequence continues at coordinate 3,879 of DWON01008594.1, read as the reverse complement.
GGTCCTTACCGAAGAACACTTTGTAGAAGTTATCGTAGCAGTAATTGAGTTTTCTGTACAAGAATGACTTTTTCCCCTTCCTGTCCTCGCTAGAGCTAGTTACCTGGGTCTCCTTGTCTTCCTCCGTCTCCTCGCCGATGGTGTGGAGGACTGAAGTGGAGGCCTCGCCCACGCGCGAGGCCGCGTTGAGTAGGTTTTGTCGTGGCTGGAAAATGTGATGAATACAATTAATATTGAGCATATTTTTCTATTTCATTAACTGTAGTCTGTTTAACTCGACCTAAGACCTAAGGAAATGACTACTGAGTTTAGCCTTACAATAACTACAAGAGTAATAGAAAATGAAAAGAACACGAAACAAAAGCGTGGGATTTTGTTAATATTAAAGAAAAGCAAACGAACATACAGACTACCTGATGTTACATAGTCCCTGGAGCCCACGGACATCCACTGTCAACCTCAAACAGGACCAAAGTCCTGCCTTACGTGGTAAACAAAAACTTTGTTACTTCTGTGGACTGTGATGATCGCCTCGCTAAGGCTTGTACGTGTAGCCGGCAACAACTCCAACCGAAGCCCAAGAACTGCTTCACAGCTGATTATGAAGGCATTGTTGGTACCTACCCGTTCGAACCATAGTTTTTCCATCTATAAATTTAAAGTATAAAAGAGTAATGCTAAAGAAGTGTACCTCCTTGGTGTCAGGCTCGGCGGCCTTGAGCAGGTCGCTGAAGGCGCTGCAGAGCTTGCGCGTGGCGTCCAGCAGCCGGTCGCCGTTGTCCGTGTCGTCCATCAGCGCTGCTATCATTTGGACACCTGTTTCCAGCGTAACAAATATACTTTACACCTGTTTCATCTGTACAAATATATAACTAGCGCCAACCTGCGACTTTGTCCAGGGAATAAAAGCTCAGACGCCTACTGTAAATTGCATATCAATACGTTTTTGGCCCGTCCGTGTGCCAAACATTTTTTCAAACAAATATTACCACGTTTGATCAACGCCGCCGGTGACAAGAGGATTGGTTCATATCTCTCGCAGAGAATTGCGATTGCTATTCAGCGCGGGAATGCCGCATGGGCACGTGTTCTTGGAACGTACGTACGTTTTTGAAACATTTTTTATATTGTATGTTTCCTTATTCAAAATTAGTACTTTTTTATGACATAAAAGTAACAAACAAACTAGCAGTAATTCTAAAATAAACATGAAGGAAACTCACCCTTAGTCATCTCGGGCAAGTTGGTGGTGATGGTGGTGATAGCGGCGCCCACAGCCGTGTGGTCCACTTCCTCTGTCGGACCTGTAAAAAAATCATTATATTTATTGAACCTATTAATATCATACAATTTATTAAAGTTTTATGGAAGTTACATTGCCGGAAATCTTGTATAGTATCTGCTAATCAATAATTATAACATTTGTTTGTTTACTTGGTCCTTCGAGTATAATACTAGTTCGAATATAATAATAGTAGGGGATTTTTCGGATTCAGAATTCTGATTTCTAGATTAAAATAATATATAAATAATTACAATTTTTAGTTGGACACGATTCTTTGAGCCATATGTAAAAGTCCTTTCATACACACGGAATTTTCAGTCGAATATAGTAGATACTAGCGCATTTATCCTCATTGCAATCAGTTTAATATGAAAGTGGATATACCCGTAGGACATGGTCACATACCGGCCGTGAGCGTGACGACCTGCGCGGTGGCGGCGTTCATGGCGGCGATCTGCGACGTGACGACCTGCTTGCTGCTGGCCAGCGTGCCGTGCCGCCAGCGCGCCGCCGCCGCGTCCTGCCCCAGCGCCGGCACGCTCGCCTGCGCCACGCCACACCATTACAAACATTTGTAAATTCGACATGAATGAGCGTAGTGGGAGACTTATCGTCGACCTACACTTCGGTGCAAAATAATTATCGTTATACATATTTTTATTATTCACTGTATGACATTTTCACCTCGCTTGTAAGTGTCGAAACCCCACCTCTCCGAAAGAAACGCAAGAACTACTTTGCGAAGGATCATAAGGGCGGAGGCGGTATCTTTGCACGCCGGTCGATCTATTGATCTGCCGCCTTGCAAAGATACGTCAATGTATCATTACAGGAGTCCTGTGATAGTTTGTGTAAGCAGTACGCACCCTGGCGAGCCCCTCCTCGGTGGTGCGGATGATCTCCTTGCCGCTGGTGATGGTGGACAGCAGCGCGCGCTGCGGCTCCGTCAGCACCGACGTGATCTTGGTCTGCTGCACCTGCGTCGCCTGCAAGCACGCGCCCGCTCTTAGTCACACCCGCTTGATCAAACTACTCTATAATAACAATATAAGGTGTACCCGTAGCTTCATCTGCATTAAAAATACGGAAGATTATAAGAGAAAACAACATACTAAAGAGCCCAGCAAAGGTTGTCCTATTGTACCCGATTCTACCAAAATTCATAAATAAACCATTCTTGAATCTACTTGAATTAGACATACAAAAATGTTGCCAAAATCGATCAAGCCGTTCAAGACGTGTTCAGTGACATGCACGGACAGAAGAATAAAATATATAAAAATATAGTATTATTAAGAATTATGAGAAAATATTTTATTTAAATACTAAGACACTAGTTAGGAACACGTGCTTTTATTCTAGCATATCATAACTAGGTTAATATTTAACTCTTTCATAGTGTAAATATATATAATTATAAATAATACATAACACTGCACGGTCAGGTACCTACACATCCAATCTCGAACACTGCGCGGTATCCAGTAAAGTAAGCGTGCAACAAGACAGACAAACAAATATTTATATATTCGAATCGCTACAAATTGTTTGTTAGTAAAAAAAACAGAAGATGGCATTTCTATGAAATGATTAAACATTGAACTGATGAACATGATTTGAAACTTTGAGACTTCGAAATGCATTAAGTTTATTTAATATTTTATTGATAGTTATTCAAACAATTATTCCCACGTTTGATCGATGCTGCCGGCGACAAGAGGGCAGGTTCATATCTCGCGCAGAGAATTGCGATTGCTATTCAACGCGAAATACGGCTAACGTTCTTGACACTGTGCATGGGCATGGACTTCCTCTAGATTGTTAGGCTTTTATTATAATAAATTTTAAGGTCTTTTATAATAAAGTAGAGTAATATGTAATATATATTTTATATACAAAGCTGTTCCTTATCAAAAAGAACGTTTCCAGAAAAACCATAAAAGTAATCCCCATTTATGAAGCCACTAACACAAATTAACAAAAATGTTAACGTATTTTATAATAGTACAGAATATATGCGGAAACAAATGACTATAAATACAATAAGCAGTCTAATTATCACGTAATCTATACATAAATACAAAACAAGACAATGAAGCGAATATTTTAACAGGTAGCATGCAATATATATATATAAATGTGATGTACGTATACATCATTCTCATTTATCAATAAACAAATACGCATTTAGTATCTAATATTTATTCAATACACTATTAGAATATTTGCAAATTAATAAAAAATGTCTGCCCGTAGATGTTGAACAAGCGCTCTGTGTACTCATGTGGACGACTGTAATAACCTTATTCTAGGGAAACGATTATGATAATTAAATGAAATGAATGACATTGACATGATTATCGAATTAAAATGAATGAAATTGAAGTGATTATGATAATGATTCGGGGGTAATAATGCGAAGGACCTTGGTGTTAGTTTGTATTAAGAATGCAGAGGGTGTGATTCAGATTTTTTTTATTATGAAAGAGTATGAAACGGGCATGCAAGCCACCTGACGTTAAGTGGTCACTGCAGCCCATGGACAACCACGTTCAATCTCAAATAGAACACAAGTTCTATTTAAGGATGGACGC
>DWON01008593.1:0-12025 GCA_018251015.1 Phocides pigmalion okeechobee | reverse complement strand
GGATGGACGCGGATGCGTTCCTACTCTTGAGGACTAAGATGGTCGCCTCCAATAATGTGTATCCGGGAACCACACCTACAACCGGCAACCCACCTACCAAACGAGTAAAACAGGATAATGTGACACAGGATAATGTGTCACATTATCCTGTTTTACTCGTTTCAGCTAGGTGATACATTGGCAAATCTACATTTTGCGAATTTTACAGAAACGAGAAATAAAAATTGATGGTCTATTTAAAGTAAATAAATTTATTTTGACAATAATATTGAATATCTTGTCTCATTATGAAAACTAACCCTAATCCATTTTTCCTTTCGACATATAAATTATATACTTTCAAACAGGTAAGGAGTACATACCTTGAAACATTACTTGTAAACACGTATCTTTTGAATTGCGATTACTATTCAACGCGGGAATGCAGCTAGCGTTTTTAAAACCATGCCGCATGGGCTCTGATTGTCTTTAGATTGTTTAAGTTAGGCTTTTATTATAATTTGTTTTAAGATTTTCATAATTGTAAGTATTTCTAAACCGACGAAATTAAATACATTATTTGTAAATGTATCAATATTCTACTTGAGCGATGTACTGAGACTTAACCTTATGACTAAGAGTGATAATAACATGTTCAAAATTTATAAGTCATTTTCTACTTATTTAGTTAAAAGAATCAAACAGAAAATGCCATATTCAATGAAAATGTAAATTATGTTTAGTTACGTTTATGCGATCAAAACCGCAATGAAAATCGTTGAATGCAAAATAAACGAACACAATATCATAATGTATTTTAATATCAACGTGAGCTCTCCCACGGGAGAGGGAATTGAAGGGAGCGTTATACACGACTCTGTTTATTATTGTTGCCGGTAATGAGTGCCCTCTGATACAATAATACGTCCGGTGCCAAACGACTTGCATCAGTGTCCAAATGGCACAACCGTATCGAAATCGTGTTCATTACTTTTTATAAGCCGTTATGTACAACGTGTGCGAACTAAACGATACGCAATATAATAATACCTATAATCTACAAATATAGGATTTGTTACAGTTGATATAAAATTTCATTTGGCATGTCTCAAAGAGTTATTTGGGAGCGTATCTGTAAATATAAAGGTGGTAGAGCCGTTAGAGCTCGCCCGGGGCGGCAACACCGTCACCCTCATAAACCGCCATAAAGCAACATGTTCTTCATGTATTGTGTTTCGGATGGGGAGGTGTGGTTCCCGAATACACATTATTGGAGGCGACCATCTTAGTCCTCAAGAATAGGGACGCATCCGCGTCCATCCTTTAATAGAACTTCTGTCCTATTTGAGATTGGACGTGGTTGTCCATGAGCTACATAGACTACTTAACATCAGGTGGCCTGCATGCCCGTTTCTTATTCGTTCATAATAAAAAAAATGCAAATAAAATTGATAACGCTATCGGTTAATCGATCATTTTTACTAACATATTTTCCCATATGATGATTATATGTGACGGTTGATATTACTTATTGTTGACGTTAGTTGTCCATCCATTTATCAGTTAGTGAATATCCATTGCAGTAACAAGGCCCCCTTAATTAGGACCACTCCGACCTGTTCGATTCTATTAGAATGTAGGGGTTTTCTGCTGGGCCACCAACCGAGTGGTGTCCCAGCAGTACAAGTACAAACATCACCAGCAGAGTGTTGATACCGTTACCTGCTAATATAATTACGACCATTATACTACCTTGCAAAGAATCTTGCTAATGTGCACTCCGCGCTCCGTACTTAAAATTGGATATGTTTGATGATCATAACATAAAGATAAATGCAACAGTGAGCTCTGCTATAATTCATATACCTGGATTTTAAATTATAAACATACAAGTAATGCTTGCCACGTCATTTACTCAACCATTAATGTTAATATGCCTAACGTGTAGCATACATGTTTGTGAAATGAGACCCTTTAATGCGTTTACATTTACTTCGTTGGGCTTCATTCAAATTAATCTACTGTTTGCATTAGAGTGGCCGCATCTGTTGCCTAAATTTGAGCAGAAATGTACATGTTCTTATATGAATGACATATAAAATCATATACGTTATCATTCATTCTGTGCCTTTGCTGGGTTTTCCCTTAGAATTAGAAGGATGAGGCCATTATTCTACGATGCAAATTGCAAATTAGTACATTTCATATACCTTTAAGAGTTTTATGGAGAAGTCTCAGATATGCAGGTTTTATGGATAAAGCAAGTAATAATTATATTTTAATATATGCACATGAAATTCCGGAATAATAACCTCTAGACTATATGTATGATTCTTGCGCTACTGTCTATTACTAAATTATATGATTTTATTAAAATTTAATTATGACAAATAGTTTGCGATTGAATTTAGAAGTCATTATCGACAAGCCTGGTTCCGCGATATAACAGTCTTTTTTGGGAAAATTACCAGAATCCGTATCAGGATAGCGATACATCTGCGACCAACCTCGAAAAATGCTTACTTCTATTATGAATTACATGTACTGTTTAGTTTAAACATGTAATCGTTATTCAGCGCGACGATGCGACCAATGTTCTTGACACCATGTCGTATGGTCACGGAGTAGACTCCGGAGTAGACTCCGTGATCATACCTTCATGACCGTAACAAACTACAGATAGTTTGTTAGGGTAGGCTTTTGTTTGTATTACTTTTAAGTAGGTATTTATTTGTTTGTTATATTAAGATGGAATTATTACGTATGTAATTTTATTTAATTACTTTAGAGAATTTAAGTATTTTATGTACTACCAATCCTATGTTTAATGGAATGTGCAGAGATTTATCGATTTGCACGAATGAAAACGGGACAAAAATTTATGTTTACTCTGTCTCTGTGACCGATTGACAACGTTTTGGTAAACTAATGTTAATGCTGGTGACATGTGGCATACATATTCATGCAACCCATAACGTTTACTTAGATGTAGATCGCGCGGCTCTATTCAAATTGATGTGCTGCTTGTAATGGAACGCAGCTGTCGCCGGGTTAATAGCTCCAACGTGACCTGCCCTTGGAGCCACGGCTCTGAACATTGGTGTCAGCTTGTGTTTATTATGTATCTGCATAATAGATCTAGGTCAATATAGGCCGCCCTCGATATTTTATATTGTTTTTCATCACGCTTGATTTCGACAACGAAAGAAACATTGCTTTTTTCCCCTGTGATTTCGAAATTGGCCTTATTTCGAACACAAAACAGAATTTGCTTTTTTCTTTGATGTCAAAACTCTATATTGGTTTCGTTTTGACGAGTAGACTTATTGGAACTTCGAAGGAACTGATCAGATCCAAATTAATAATTGGTTTTGTAGCTACGAGTAGATCTTAGTATATAGATAGGATATGTGCTTAGCCTGTTCAATGTAACTTTAAGTTATGTATAAGCATCGATTAAACCATATATTTCTAGCATACAGATTATTTACGTTACGGTAGAAATATGTTGACAACTTATAAATAAAGCGACCATTTTAGAACGTAACGCGTCTGTAATCAATGTTACAACCACTGATCAGGTGGACTGCATGCTCGTTTGCTACTTTATGTTATAGAAAAGCTACTTCTACTGTACCAACTGTCTCAAAAGTCTATGTGTCTTACAACAGCTATAACTCTATTAATACTTCCCCTGCAGCGTACAACGCTAGTACAATGTACTTGGTGCAACACGATTGCAGGTTGTACACACCTGTGTTGTACACACAAATCTGCATTATGAACAAAAGTGCTGTGTTTACGTCGACGCTACAAGATTACGGGCGGATATTACGTCTTTGTATACGTGATGATACCCAGATGCTAAAAGTACAATATTTCCGTGAATCGTCGGCGCATCATCAGTCTAGACAAATAAGCTCCAGTTTAGCCCGCCTTCCGCAATGCTGACCCGATCTTATACATGAGCGCCGCAGTTAAAGTGTTAGTATCAGGTGGACTATATGCTCATTTACTACTATACGTTATAATAAAATTACAGCTACTTTTACTGTACAAAGTATCTCAAAAGTGTATGCTTCTTATAACATACCACCCCAACTGTAACTCGATTAATAGTTACAACGTGACCGCCCTTAGCGCTTAGCTTTTTAAACATTAGTGTCAGCTTGGCGTTATTACAGCAAATCTGCATAATCGTAGCGATATTATCTATCTGTAGAAAAGTAAGTATTTAAGCTTGATATGTCACGGAACAGATTTTGTGTAAAAAAAACTAAACTTGCGGTTGAAATAAACGCAGCTTATTTGTTCCAGATCCAAGTAAGTAGCAAACGAATACAGTCCTGGTGAAGAGCTGCGTACATCTGTAACCAACTCCAAATACATATATCAGGAATTACAATTAATGTAATTCCTGATAATACCCGGGGCGGCACCACCGCCACCCTCATAATCCACCATAAAGCAACATGTTCGTCATGTATTGTGTTTTGGTCGGGGGAGGTGTGGTTGCCGGATACACATTATTGGAGGTGACCATCTTAGTCCTCAAGAGTAGGAACGCATGCGCGTCCATCCTTAAATAGAACTCCTGTTCTATTTGAGATTGGACGTGGTTGTCCCTGGGCTGCAGTGACCACTTAACATCAGGTGGCCTGCATGCGCTTTTCTTACTATTTAATTAAATATAAACATGGATTACAAAGAAGCGTACTCTCAAAATGTTTGGAATTAAAACCTTATTCTGCATATAAATTAACGTGATTAATTTAAAATTTATTGAATGCCATAATAAAATAAAACATACTATGTCGCTCCTTTGTTTTTTACAATTTAGATCAATGTAATGACTCTTCTGTGAACATAAATGAAGATGTTTAGCCAAATGTAAATGTATCATAATGTAAGCATATATACACTCAAAAAATATTACTTTCCATCTAGTGGGATTGAAGTAAGTAAATTAAAAGAAGTAGTCGACTGTCCTGAAGAATATACCACCATTAAAATTATATGCACTTGATATTACCTACTTTTAAACCATGGTTTAAAATTGTAACTTAAATATACATACGTAGTCTAAATCTTTAGGTAAAGTCTTATAGAACCATACGAGGTGTATACTTATTTAAACCTACACTTATGGTCACATTTTCAGCGTCTGTTATCGCGAAATTCGGTTTCCGGGGTCAAACCTCAATGTTTGTTTACATTAAGCTTGCATAAAATCGTATTTAAAAATTAACATTTAATGATTGGCACGGAATCGAATGAATTAATTTGAATATTTTTCGATTTTTCATTTTTAAACTATCCGCTTCATTCAGATAAATCTTAACAAAAAAAAACTTATTTTCAAATGGTTACATATTATTTTATAACTATAAATTAATACGATGATACTGATATAGACAAGATTTTCGTTATTAGATTACCTAATGTTATGGGAAGTAACTATGGCTATTTTTGTTTTAGAAACACAAAATGAATTATAGCTGAATTGGTTTCGACGAAACTTACTAACAGTTAGCTGATACAAAACGAAGTCGTACATAAGGTTACATTGCTACAAGTAGTAAGTGCGTAGTTCTCTACAATTCGTAACTGCGTAGCAGTGGGCTCTACAGTTAATTAAATCCGTCCTGCCCGCGGCTACAGATGGATTCTTCAACTAAAATATCTGGCTTTGAGGCTATTCATGGAAACTCAAGTAAATTCTAAATTATATTATTTGAAATTAACTTTCCTAAATCTATACTTATAATAGAAAAGTAATCCAAGTGGTAGTTGTGGTTGTTATACATATAAATGATGTAAGAGCAAGATTTTACAAATGATTTTTCAAACTACACAACGAATTTTAATGCAGTTTCCACCAATAGGCAGACTGATTTAAAGAGAAATTTGTAACATTTGCGTATAATAGCAAAGAATTTCAAAAAAATATAATTTAATATCGTAAATGCAACTGAGCGAAAACAAGGTGGGTTACTAGTTTTAGTAGACTAATTGCTAATTATATACAAATATTCTCACAAAATTAAAGCCTTTTTGAAGGCAATTACAACATTTATTTTGAACTTTGAAATAGGGCAGATGGGTCATAATGGAAACTAGTCAACGTGGGAGATTTGCAGTACCTGTCACCAACTTAACGGAGAACTTTTTTGAAGAACCGCATTTCTGACGATTTCGGGAATTCCTCAAGCTCATTCCACATCTTGAGCACTGTAAATAAGGGCTCGTAAACCGAACTGTGGAGGACCTTCATGAGTTCAGTTGACATGAAAGAAACGTCATCATTCGGTAAAAATGTGATGTAGGACAAAAAGGAGGCCAAAGTGAACCAATGTTAACCACATTTCAATTCGATACCCCATATATTACTGTTTTATTTACAATAGAATTTACAGTTTCTTAAATCTCCACCATCAATATTGTCAAAAAGTAACATTCTTTTAAAGCGTGATAAATTCTCCAAGGCAGAGCATAAATTCCTTTTCAAGCAGATTGTTACTTTAATCTTTTATTTCCATTCTTTGGGATACTTTCCGTCTTCATTAGTCATTCTTTAGAAGATATAAAATGATTTATTAAACGAGGGAGGGCCACTTTTTCCTTGTTGTGGCATACGATTGATGCGAGTTCTATGCAAATGACAGGCGCCGCTACTCACAATATTATCGAGAATCCCTGAAAGAATTGATTTAAAACGTTTAGGTGTTTTGTCGGTATTAGCAAACTGAAATGGCAATGAGCTTCAAGCAATCAATAGCTTAGGGACCACATCAAGGTAACAACTTTGATAGGGTTCCTAAGCTATTGATCTGTCGACCTGTGGAACAGGATGCCCCATGAACCAGGTAGATTAATAACGACCTAATGAAAACAAGTATATACTATTAGATTAAGAAAGCATAGTACAAGGTTGTTTATCTCATTTAAAGGCAGTAGAATTGACCTTAAAAGGCCGATGAGAAGGGGTAATTTGTATTTTTGTCATTAATACGTGTATGTGTATTAATTAGTTACATTTTTATGGTTTAAACATTAAGAAAGAAAGCGAGGTGGATTTCTTCTACTAAACAATCCAATTTATCCAATAAAAGAGCAATACGAATAACAAGAATAAATATTTACAACTTTCAAAGTTCATAGAGAAAAAGTGCCTATGTTATGGTTGAGTTTTAGTCCGGTTATTTTCACCAATATTATGTTTCTTCATTTCAAAGTCTACGAAATCAAAATGCGAAAACAAAATAAACATAAAAGCAAAATTAAATATAAATATAAAACGGTCATTTTGTAAACATAGCTAAAGTCGATAATCTGTGAAATGTGAATCTTTTCTTGAATTTTAGTCTTCCTTACCTTCTATTAGTACGACACTAATGTCATAAAGAAGAAATAATTTTACTAATTATTATCCATAGACAAACGTAAAAGTTTTTACCACCTATTCAATGACATTTAATTTATTTATATAAATATATCGATAATTAAAAACATATTATTGTAACACAAACAATTACATTACAAAACAATTAAAAATGTTACATTGCGTAAACTAGCCCATAACTTAGAAAAGCAATTGCCTAAGCCAACTCCTATCAACGATATGTTTACTTAGGACTAGTTCGTAATGAAAGGATAACATACGGGGCTCGAACCCCAGGCTTGCCTGCTATACTGGTCATTTTCTCCAATTAAAACACAATATCCTAACAAAACGGTTTTATACCATGTGTTCTTTGATCTGAACTTTGGTATCGCAAGTAATATAGATATTAACCTAACGTTAACATCATTTGCATTTTGATAAAGGTGATTTAAATGACTTTGTTAGATTAAACTTTAACTTTTTATGGGAGGAGTAGGTTGCTTCACTGCGGATTATGAGGGTGGCGGCAGTACCTCCGCGATCGACGTATAGTTCTACCATATGTCAAAGTTATGCAGAGTTCAATAAATATGTACGTGCAGTAAAAACCTACCTCAGTTTTTTATTGTTGAAAAAGCAGCAAACGAGCGTGCAGGTCATCTGATGTTTAATAGTTTCTGCAGCCCATAGAAGTCTCCATCTCACCTCAAACAAGACCAAGACCTGCCTGACGTCGTGCATAGATGCGCTGCTACTCCTGAGAACTGAGATGCTCGCCTCACTCATTAGTGTAACCGGCAACCTCACCTGCCCAATCGAAACACAAGAACCACTTTACGGCGGATTATGAGGACGATGGTGGTATCATGGTGAACTATCGTTCTACTACCTAGGAATAAATATACATATTAAAAAATATATATAAAAAAGTTACATAACGTATCCTTTATTCCTTACTTACTAAATCTCCTATCCCAGTATAGTTAATCCTGATCTACTAATCTGATCTAATAAAATCTGCCAGTTATCTCTGTCCCGCGCCATCTATAGCCAGTTTTTGGTTTAAAGTTAACAAAGGTAAGTCTCACCACTCCACTTCACCTTGTCTCTCCAACAATTTCCTTTGTATTTTGGACCATCTAACTATCACTAAGCACCTCCCACCTAAAACAATAAGTACTCTTAGTAATTACTACAAATTCCCAGCTGTTGCAAGAAGTGTTTTATTGTCGAATAGGTATGTATATATCGTGTTGCAATTAATTAGCATTCTATTGATACAATTCGAAATGTCGAGCACTTAGCATAGGGCATGTACTGAAGCAAACTGAATATGTTTATCTACATACATGCATATTCATGATGTTTTACGGTTGTACAACGGCTTTGTTTATTTATGTTTCTTATACCTTACGTACAAGTCCTAAACAAGTTCAGAATAATAGCCCATTCTGAACTAGTTTAAGATTTGTACTAAATTTTGCGCTATCATTATTTTATTGTTTTTTATTTAGTTTGAAAACAATTCGGAAACTAAACGATGGAAAATACATTATTTTACAAAAGTCACAATGTAGCGAGATATCTAACGTTTTCTTTCATCAAAATGATTATTTGGTTTCTATCCCAAAAATGTGTCTACTGTCTCATAAAACATATTTATTATGAGCTCATTCTGATATCTGGTACTTGTGAAAACAATTATAAAGTCCTCTTATAGCACGGAATATAAGAATCAATAAAAGTGTTGTAATTCACATGATCTCTCTTAATTATAATACATCTAAAAGGTGGTGATAAGGACTGAACTAATTCTGTTGAACCAGCTAACAATATGTCCAAATGAAGTAATTAAAAATCTTATATTTAATTATAAGTTACATACGTACATTTAATAAATGTCAAGAATACAATGTAAAATCAGTACTGTTGGCTTAGCTTGACCGGGAGAAAAAGCCAGCGAAAAATAACTCCCGGCACTCGTTTTAAATCAGTTATTGATAAATAAACATTATTAAATATATACTAATATCCACATGATTTCAAGTGAACACACCTAACGTACATTTTGATTACACGACAAACCTGATTGAAATAACAAACACCAGTGTTACCTTCGAAAGAATGAAAATTATATTTCAAAACTGAACGTGGCAAAATAAATGGCTCGCCGCAAAAATATTTCCTCACTACTTCATATAATATATATCGTTGACTGTCTAGTGGAACGGCCCAATATCATACACGTGGCTAACAGTTGCCTGCCGATTGCTTGCGGTACAAACTCAATCAATGAAAGCTAGTGAAAACTCGCTTCACTTGCTTTTGGTATCAATAACATGTTGGATCACAAACGAAATTGAACCTTATTAACAGTATCAAAGAACTCGTTTTCAATTGAAAAACACATTGCTTTAAAAGATTTCCGAGTACCGAAATGTTGTCTTCAATATCATAGCCTCTACGTCAACTACTCTACGAAACTGGGATAACGATATCTCTAGAACTTGGAACATCAAAAGAATACCCAAATAATATAAACGAATTTCTCTACAATTCGGCCCTTTTCCAAGACTTGGATATCACGTAATACATGACGTAAAGGTTGTTTACTTATTCTGGAATTATGTTTAAGCCACTAAGAGTTTCTTTAATGCCTCATAAACGTAGGTTGTTAAAAACTTTATTGTGAGTGGTTACAATGGTCGACGATGTACATCTATGCCAACTGTGAGTAAATGACGAGATAATGAAACCTACCCAAAATACAACAAAATCCTATAAGTTTCCATAAGATGTAATCATATTTTTTGCACAAATTACAAAAATTATTAAAAGGCGGCAGAAAGCTTTGATATTCTCCTGCGAAGATATCAATGCTACATTTAATCTGCCTTATAAATAAAAGCTATTTTGATTCCATTAAGTAGTTGTATTAATCTCAAAGGTAATACTTAAAAGGTAACGTTATGTTAAAAAATTAAAAGTACAATTAAAAATATTTATACTTAGTTATTTATATATGTAACCACGTTCAAGTATACAATACGCTTCGATTTTATTACATTAACAATAACAATAAAATAGTAATAATAATTAATTGATGTGCATTGTGCACCTACTTAGTACATATATACTTCTGAACTGTACATATACGCTGAAGAATCTGTAGGGTTTGATCTGGAAGATACCACCGCCACGTCCATTATAGCTTAACGAAGTTCCTGTATTTTGTCGTAAAGATGTGGTTGCCGGCTCAATGAGGAATACATATGAGGTGGCTAATTTTGCCCTTAGGAGTAACAATTCTTCTATGATCGACATTGAATAGAACTCCCATAATACAAGGAATTAGTTACAAACATCTGGTGTCATAGATTTTCTGAAAGAATATAATTTGTTACAGATAATTACGGATGTATTTATATTTGAAATTATACCCAAATTAACGACGACTTTTAATGCTAAAATTGACTACGATGATGATTCTAAAGTAATATCCACATGGATTTTTACATTTTACTATATAACAGGTACTCACAATTTACGATATTTGATTGCCGATTTTTGAGCTTAGCCGTGACCACGAGCCATGAGACTGGTTCCAAATATCGGCAATTAAAAAGCATATACTAAATATAGTAAATATAGTATCCTTTACATGGTAAGACAATCAATATGATATGATTTGTAAAATATTTGATAATAAATTTATAAAGTACATCCATGAAAAAAAAGATAAAGCTTTATTTTAATTATTCTTATTATTTGATTGTATAAAAAAACTGACCTCAATTTTTCATCGCAAATTATGAACAATAGACTCATAGACAAATAATAGACTCATTTTCTTTATATTGTAAAGTTCGTAGTAATTTTCTTTACATTGAAACTATAAAGTTCACAATATAAAGAAAAAGAGTCTATTATATTGTAAACTTTGTTGTCAATTCACAGAATTTCGCCTTAGTATAATTCCGTAGACATACAAATAGTCTCAAACTCACAATAATCTTTAAACAAGTACTTGTTTGGAACGCAAGAATATTTTAATAATTACTACAACTTCTATCAACTCGCCGGAGGATATGTTTCCGTTCAGCTTAAGTGGAATTTATTATATATCTATATAAATAATAAAATGATAACTGATCTGTCTGTACATGGAAGATATTTGAGAAAAGCTATTATTTATATTTATTAACGCAACAGAAACCAAAAGTTGTTAGAATTTTTTACTATTTGTCTGTGTTTACGCGCGCTAAACTCATAAAAGGCTTAGCTAATTGCAGTGTGGTTTCCATTAATGTATTACCGTAAATTATTGAGTAATTTCACTTCCATGGGTCTAAAAACAAAAAAATATGTCAATTTTAAAGTTGTGGGTGTGAGTACTTGAGAACATTTCGCTGTTAAAAAAATTGGAAAACCCGAAACGAAATTCCACGAGAGATAAGCGCGGACAGCGGCTGCTTTTTATTAATATCATACATCAACAAGTATGTTTAAATAAAATGAAACAGTCGTTGTAATATATACATCACACTAGCTAGCACTAGGTACTGTAAGGTAATAAGAAAATGAAATTAGTATTTGCTATTTTAAATTACCTATATTGTATCTGACATTAGTTATATTAATTATAAGACAGGTATGGGGAAC
>DWON01008592.1:0-12026 GCA_018251015.1 Phocides pigmalion okeechobee | reverse complement strand
AATTTATTTTTTATTGGTTTACACTCGCTTTCTGTGCATGCAGTCTACACCTTTAATTATAATGACACTTGTCTTTTCCTAATGTTATCTTCTGCTTATGCTGTAATTGGTTTGCATTATGTTGGTGTTCAAAATAAAATAAATAAATAAAAGTTGAAAAAGAAGATACTACCCTTAAGAGTGAAAAATAAAGGATGCAAATTTTTATAAAATCTATGAATGTTTAGATACAAAATAAAAATACATTTCAAAGTAATTTGCACCCCTAAATATGGTAAAAGAAATATAATTTCGTAGGAGTCGGTTAATTTGTTAAAGTGAGTAAAAAATATTTTTCTGGGAAAGAAGCGACAAAATAAAGTATTGCGGTTTCTTTCACGGCTCCTTTTTTCGAATATCATTTATAAATAATGATTTGAATTATTACTGCAAATGCATTTCGAGCTATGTCATACCACCTCATGTTAAGAAGTGGCTGCAACCCATGGACGACCTCAAATCAAAATAAAATAAAAAATATTTTTATTCACACTAGAGTCTTTGCAGAACTTTTTTTGAATTTCAATAAACTACCACCGACACGTGAAGTATTTCGTATTGGAGAAGTGATAGCGTAATTTATTCTAAACAGAAGAATAGGCCGATCTAAGCTTATATTTAAATGAGTTGCTACCTCCACGGAAAAAAATTAACGAATAAAAATGTTTGTCTCGCTCATTAGTGTAGCCGGAAACCACATCTCTTCAATCTAAACACAAGATTTGCTTCACGGCGGATTATGAACGCTGTGATGCCTTTTTTGTTTTGGATGTGGAAATCATGAAATAATCCTTTCCGCCTAGGGCCGGGACGACAGGGTATGTAAGAGTTCTACTGACTAAAACCACACCCTGTTCCTGCTTAGCCCTTAAAGTTCCGGGGGCTTAGGAATCCCAATTGGACAACTATCGCGACCCAGGCAGGCATGTGATACTGTGGTACTGTGTATATAATACTGTGATACCTCGCTAGTCATGCTGTGATTCTACAACCTTTTTTAGGCTATGTTAGTTAAATAACCAATCAAAACTTCTTTATTGTATGATAGCGACATATTCCCTAGTGAACCCTATTATTTCAGTCTCTGTTTTTTATCCGTAACCGAGTAACTGTTTCCGCGCAGTTTTCCTCCAGTGTCCCGGAATAGTGAATTACTGGACGATACATCATGGCTTGTCTCTCCCGTCATGTTGTTCTAGTGTTTCAGTAATGTAGGTAATAGAGCCATAATTTATCACTTTGAAAGAGCGGTATTGTAGTTAGGTTGGTTTAAGACGACATTTGAGTAGAGTATTGTTTTATTTGAGCTGTGTTTTCTGGTATAAAACACTTTATTAAGGTCTCTACCTTATAAATCATCTTTAAAATTATGTCTCTATTATACTTGAGAAGATTTTCCGTTAAAATCCTCCCGAGCATCATTTTGAAAGAATTTTACCTGTACAATACAATTAAGGCTGTGAGCCTTATTATAGTAAATATTTTCCCGAAATCGTTGTCGTGACTAGTTAATCGTGATACTACACCACTCCGCACACCAAAATAATAAATAAATACGTGTCTACTACTGCCGTTGTTACTGTTATTTACATAATTGATGTATAGTACACAATATAACTTCATTCCAAATATCTATGTTGTTTCTTTTAAAATTCCTGGCCATCCACCCAGGGTTAACTGGTAAAAAATGACATTCGGGATTAAGTTCGCCATTTGTATCTTCCGTTATTTTGAAACGTGATGCATAAAGAAACTTGAGAATAAGTAAATTTAAATGATTGTTTTTTTTTAATATCTTTTGAAATCTTAACACGACACGCATGCGTTTTTCTTTCCTTCCGGTAAAGAGTGGTGATTGCCGGATTAGCCTGAGGTATCATCGCATTTTAATCTCTCTTTCTCAATTTCTGTTGAAAGTACTATGTAATTTTGTTTAGATGACTTTAAACGGCAAAGACCACTTGCCTTCAAAACAACGCAGATATTTTACACAGTTTAAAAAATATCCGATTAAAAAATCTACCTACGTGTTATTGTCCTTTATTTCATAATCTTTGTAGTTTATATAAATTTGGTTAGTACTGTAAGTTTATTTATTTGTCTATTCTTTTTTCATATCCTTGTGAAATTTTGATGCAACGTAGTATTCCAACGCGTTTTTACCTATGACACTGAATATAATTTTCCAATCAACCATTTTGATCTGCAACAACGTGCCAGATATACCTAATAGAAAAAATAAATAAAACATTTCTAATACAACAAATAAACATAAGTTTACGAAAAACACAAAACACAATTCCCCAAATGAAAACGAACGTGAATCTCCATTTATAAAACGGACGAAAGTTGGTCAAACAACAATGACACGTAGACAACTCGTGAGGACAGAAATGACAATATAAGTTAACATGGACGAAGTATGTTTTAGGCTTAGTTCGTACGTGCTAGATTAGGAGAGCCGGGTTGGTGCCTTCGAGAAGCAAGAGTTATATCGTCAGTAACTAGCGAGTAAAGAAATGTCACGCATCTTCGAAAAATAAAGTGATTCTCCATCCAGTAGAGTCAAAGAGTACTTCCTGTTCTCTATTCATGTATTTTGTTATTTTTACCGTATGTTTGGTACCGCATACTTCATCATTTATTAACCGATTTTTTGTTTTTTTTTTTGGAAGGGAAACTTTATCCCATTAATATTTGAAGAAAAATATACCAACCCTAAAAATACTACCTCAAAGAATGGAAAAATAAGGAATAAAATATTGTATTGGAGTTAAGTTTAAATAAGAAAATTGACACGAATAACAATGGCTTCGTTACATATATTAGCTCGCTATATCCCTCTCCAGGAATGACAAGCGATGCGAATAAAATTGCGATGAGAGAGAATGACGTATGACTTGCCATAGGCTTAAGTTTCTTAATAACTGGCGTCCTCTAGTTCAATAATCAAGTTTCATATAATGAAACTGGTTTTGAAACAATTCTTTTCAGCACTAGAAGATGATAATTTCTTTATAAAATACTAGTAGGCTTCGTAGACGTTTCCCGATTTGAAAAATCTATAAGTATTTTTTTGCAGAAAGTATTTTATTGGATCCAAGTTCAGAAATATTAGCTTTCCATTTGATTCCAGTGTCACTTATTGGGTCCAATAAAATATGTATGTCGGAGACAGGTGGCCGATCAGAATGGGTATCTTCATCTTCAGACGTTATTTGTAGGCAAAATGTGTGTATACGGGCAATTAACTAAGAAATGAAAGCTACTGAACCGATTCATTATTCACAAATCACTATTTTAAAGAAGTATTAAAACAACGAGACATAAGACAGTTCCTAGACGTGTTGTTCGCACAGCAGCTTGCCGTTCCGTAAGCGACTCCGCCGCGCACAGCACCACCTAGACTCTGTCGTAGCGCCATCTTGTTCTGATAACGCTTGTGCCTCGTTTATCAATGCAACTCGCGTACTATTGACGTCTCCGACATGTATATATATAAAGATGCTATGTAAAATTTACCTATATGTTAAATTTTACAACAGAACTTTTTATTTTCATTTCTCGAAATTATATCGCTCGCAGAAGCAGATTTTTTAAGTGAGAAGAGCTACAAAACAACATGCAAACCACCTAATAAATCATCGCGTGCAGTACCTCGCTTGTGGAGTTACTACACTTAAACGACAAGGACTAAGGAAAGTAATCCTCGAAGTGAAGTTGACAGAGCGGGAGGGAAGTTTAAGAAAATAATGAAAAGCGTCCGCATGTGTCTTATCTCAGCCCGTCTTGACCTCACTGACTCGCTTTTATTAACGACGCAAAACAGGATATATAAAGTATGTGCTTGAGTACCTATAGTAGGATAGTGAAATCAGGTTTCATGTTTAGAAGCATGAGGTTCGATTCCCTACTAACACTGTTTTCTCAAAGCCTCATGGCATCATCAACCAATGTCATCAACTCATCTAATGTCATCATCATCAACCCATTATACGTTTTCAAACTAATATCATCGCAGAAATTATTCATTTTGTAATATAACTCACGATTAAGGCTTTTTAATTGCCTGTCTTGTGGTCATAGCTAATGCTTAGTTGAAATTCCGCAATGAGATCCGTTTAAACTCATAAGTTCATAAAGTTGTTTGCAATCTACGAATTCGCACTTGTTCAGCATAGTGGGCCCTGGCAAGTCTTTACATTCTGAGAGAATGACTCTACTTCCTGTTAATAATATACTTATTTCTACGTATATGATAAAACCAAGCCAACAGGAACATCTACGGATTTTTATATTCAAGGTAAAAAATACTTGTATACCCTTAGCTTCAGAGCACTTAAGGGAAAACTGGGACGGCGCAAGCTTTAGCTAAACCCGGATGTGTGTCGGCTCTACATACGAATATACAGATAAATATTATTCGTGGATCATGGATAAAGTTACCAAATAGACGCTCGGTACACGAATGTATGCTTAAAAGTATGCCATATTTTTGTGAAAGTGGGAGAACCATAGTTCGACCGGGGAGGTACCACAGCTGCCCTCATAATCCGCTGTAAAGTATTACTTGTTTTTCGGTTGGAGAGGTGCGGTTGCCGACTACACTTTGAGGCGATCATATAAGTCCTCAGGCGAAGCAACGCATTTACGTTCGAGCTCAGATACGATTTCAGTGGTATTTGTGGTTTTACGTGGAAGTCTATGGGCGACGACTACTTACCATCAGTTGGTTTGCATGCTCGTTTGCTTATTTTCTCACATTAAAAAAAACGCAATCTTCCAGATGGTAATTCGACTTGTACTTACTAAAATACCATTTCCAACTACTCAGCCCTTGAAGGCCCATTAAAGATCTTCTATGATTTCTGGAGAACGCTCTGTGATCATTATCAAACGTAGATAAGTACTAAGTTTGGTAATGAACATACAGTCTGCTCAATGACGTCATCTACGGCCAAAGATCTTTTTGTTTAGATTCGAAATTCTGAAACGCCCTTGACAGGTTACTGGCACGCTAAGTCGGGTCACACCGGCACAGAGAGGACCAAATGTGGGATTACAGCGCAAGCAGATACCTTTACGTGTCCCGCGGGAACGGTTATAGCCATGTTGACGTCTGTAGCTTTTTCGTTCGGATGTAACAAGGGTTTGATAGGTGCGTAATTCAAACTGATGGTAAATTATCATTACCGTCTGTGGATATCTGTAATCAAAATCATACAAAATCTGAGTCCGTTGAAATCGACCACAGATACAGCTTCTTTTGAGGACCACAATAGTCGCCTCATTGTGGGTTGGCTACAATAAACCTGTCATTATCCTCCATGCGCATCTGTAATCAACATCATACAAAATCTTAGTTCATTGAAATCGACCACAGATACGTTGCTTGTTTTGAAGATAACGATAGATATCTCATGTGTGATTGAGCTAGCAACAATAATTCTATCATTACCGTCCATGGACATCTGTAATCAAAATCGTATAAAATTTGAGTTTGTTGAAGTCGATCACAGATACTTCGCTCGTTTTGAGGACAACGATAGTCCTCTCATTTGCGAGTGAGCTTGCAAAAATAAACCTATCATTACCATCCATGGACATTTGTAATCAACATCATACAAAATCTGAGTACGTTAAAGTCGATCATAGATTTGTTACTTCTTTTCAGGACAACGATAGTCGACTCACGTATAAGTGTGGTGGCAATAATAAACGTATCATTACCGTCCATGAACATTTGTAATCAACATTATACAGAATCTGAGTCCGTTGAAGTGAATCACACATACGTTGCTTCTTTTAAGGACAACAATAGTCGTCTCATGTATAAATGTGCTGGCAATAATAAACCTATCATTACCGTCCATGGAAATTTGTAATCAACATTACACAAAATCCGAGGCCGTTAGAATAGATCACACATACGTTGCTTCTTTTGAGGACAAAGACAGTCGCCTCATTTGTAAGTGACTTGGCAACAGTCAACCTAACTTTTGGGGTACTTTTTATAGCCTTTTTGTCATAGAGACAGAAAAAGGTATAATGCGGGTTCAATTAACTTTCGTCCAAAGCCTGAATTCATGATTCCGTCAAAGCCATCTCGTTACAGCCAGATTTTCAGGGAAAATCCCGGCTCTGAGGACAAAGGCTAATCTTAGTTTATTTACACCTCCATTTGTAGCAATTGCGCTGTAGATATTTTCCAAAAACCTTTGTTATTGTGTAGTAATTGCCTTGTCGAGACAAAGTGTTCTCTGATTTAAATCTGAGGGAGGGGCTTGTAACTTTTATATGTATATTGCTTGTTTGTACACAAGGAACATATACGTATAGCTTGTATTACATTGTTTGATATTATAATACATTTCATACTAATATTTTTACACTTGGTATTATTTTTGACTGGAATATTCTGGTCTGGGTTGCGGAGAACGGAAGAAGTAGCTGCATTTTTTCCAACGTTACTAGCGTCCAAGCCTAATGTTAAGTAATCGCAGCGGTCCTTTTACAATCCCACCCAATATTAAAGAAGAATGTAATGTAATAAATAACGGTCACCCATTCAATTTGTGACTTCAAGTTGCTTCATTTCGTCAATCGTTATTATTGGGCTATGCATGCTCTTGAAAAATAATGTGCCCCGAGTACCTTACATTTAATAATAATAAATACTTACTACGTAAATTCAATTAAATTGTACAACAACCAGAATCAACAACTCACTGAGCCCTCAAAACTGCGCGCTGAAAATATTGCCAGTAGCGGTCACCCATCCAATTTGTGACCGCGCTCGACGTTGCTTCATTTCGTCAACCGTGATCGCTGGGCTACGCATGCTTTACATTACGCATATAAATACATAACGAATTGAATTAACATGTATCTTGGGTACATTAAATTGAAATGTATAGTAAACACACTATAAAACAACGGAATTCATTCGAGCGAAAGTAGATTAACGATCCAAATGGTCTTCTTGCATAAGTTAATCAAGTCCGAGCGTAGCTTTGTAAGTCGGAACTTAGTGGAACTACTAAGGATCTCGATTTCAAATCATTACAAAGTGGAAAGCAAAAGACAATTTATCCTATTAGATGGGATTTAACACTTTGTCTGCGGCTAATCAGGTCAGTATTGCGGGAGGCGGCACTAAACTGGACCTTATTTGATTAGACTGAAGATACGCGGACAAATTACTAACATATTGTATTTTTATCATCAGTGTATCATCTACGAATACACAGACGTAATGTCCGCCCCAGTTTTGTAGCGCCAACGTAAAAACAGCACTTCTGTTCGCTCGTAATTCATACAAATTTGTCCGTACAACACAGGTGTGTAGAAACCGCAAGAGTGTCGCGCCTAAAATTGAAGAATGTTGCAGCCGCAGAGAAAGTGTTCAATGGAATACGTATTGGGATTTAACAAACTTCGAAAGATACATGCGCGTATTATTGACGTGTAGGTCCATGAGCAAAGATTAGCAGTATATAGTTTAAAGGAAGTCCCACCGCCGCTTTTATAATCCGCCATAAAGCATTACTTGTGTTTCGATTGGAGAGGTTCGGTTGCCTGCTATACTTTGAAGCGAGGGGACTATATTAGTCCTCAGGAGTAGCAACGTATCTACGTTCGAGCTCAAATAGGATCTCGGTCGTATTTGTGGTTGTACGTGGATGTCTATGGGCTCCGATTACTTAACATCAGGTGGTTTGCACATTCTTTTTACTGGTTTGCTACTTGTCACACATAAAAAAATATATCTATGGGCGTGTAACCATCAGTTGGACTGCAGGTTTGTTTGGTTTTTTCGTTATTAAAATCAACAACGTTACATTGATGCTATAAGGGAATATACATATTCGGTAAAGATGTGTGTAATCATCATAATCTCTTCTCTTATAGCCTGTTTCAATCAATAGGTATTTAAATTTCTAAAATATTTAGTAGAAACAATAACATTTATCTGACAACACAATAAGTAAAACTACGGTAGAAAGACTGTATTTTTCTACCTATTTCTTCTGTGAATAAAACACTATAATACATTGTTTGAGTACAATTTTGCACTGGCAACATTCCATAACAGTCTCAAGTCGATGCCAAAAGTTAGTCTACAACTCACTGTTATGGTAACACTGAGATTAAATCTCAATTTAATAGTCCTTGTGATTGGGAACTCGCAATCATCTTCATTATCTGTTCAACTTCAAAGTTGGCGCGGTGACTCTGTTCCAAAATGGCGCCAAAAGACTTTTTTATGTGGCACGAGTATCAAAAGAGCATGCTGGCTATCCGATGTTAAGTAGTTACCAATGGATATTCTAAGATATCTCCATTAAGACTAAAGCTGTCTGAGCTCGTAGGTAGATGCGTTGCTCCTCTTAAACACTGAGATGGTAGGCTACCATTGGTAGCCTCATTTTTAAGGGCAGACGGAAACCGTACCTCTTCAAGAGAAGAAATGCTTCACGTCGAATGAGAACGATATATGAGAATAAGGTCCTGTTTCTACTATGAAGTTGAGGTTATGTTTGAGGTTGTATATGGTTGTTTACGGGCTGCAGCGATTTTTTTTATTGCGAAAGAGTAAGAAACGGGCATGCAGGCCATCTGGTGTTAAGTGGTCACTGCAGCCCATGGACAACCACGTCCTGTCTCAAGTAGAAAAGAAGTCTATTTAAGGATGGACGCGGATGCGTTCCTACTCTTGAGGACTAAGATTATCGCCTCCAATAGTGTGTATCCGGCAACCACACCTCCCCAACCGAATTACAATACATGAAGAACCTGTTGCTTTACGGCGAGTTATGAGGGTGGCGGTGGTGCGGCCCCGGGCGAGCTCTAACGGCTCTACCACCTTTAAAAAGTGTTATAATATTATTATAACAGTGTTATAATTATATAGGTATAGATCTAGAGTACATCAAAGTACCAAATAAGGTACATGGGCCCTATTTCGATATAATACACAGTAATGCGATGTATTTGGCGAAGTTATCTCAACCGAACCATATTCCTAGATTTACCATACGTTTGCCTAATGTATGTATGAATTAGAGCTTATCTAGCGGCTAGGGAAACAGGTTTGTTACTTAGCTGTGTGCATTCCTATAAATGCAAATGAAGCATCGTATGAGCTAGGGATTTGTAGAAATATTTTACTATGTACCAGGTACTCACGATTAATGATTTTTGATTGCTTATATTTATAATAGAACGTCGTGCCATTCACGTCGTACGAAACTTACTCCCCAGCGTTAAAAAGGGATACGTTACAGATTTTTGTATATTTTATATTTTAATTAACTACGCTAATCAATAAGATTTGGTTTAAAATAAACGGCTTGACGACATACGGCATGTCGTTTTGTTATGCCACGCCTTTTTAATAATTAATAATTAGTTAATAGTATAATTATTATTATAATACGTTACAATTTTTTGTATTTATATTTTAATTAACTAGACTAATTAATAAAATTTGGATTGCAATAAAAACTGAATTTAATTAGTTAAAAAATGTGATCCATTTATTGGTTTCTATAACTAAATTATTACCTGTAGCACTTGGCAGAGAGAACATTAAGATCTTGTATAGTCTGTGGTCTCGTGTGTCAACCCTTAATAAGGCGTAGTCACAGAACAGAAGTGCTGTATAAATCATTCGCACGTAGCATTCAAGAGTAAGTATATTTGCTGAGTTGTCAGAAACAGGCCCTTACAGCCAAAACTCGCTTTTGGCAATACGAGCACAAGTTTTACCCCTTCAAGTTACTTTGTTTAAATTCATATAAGGTAATTTACCGCGTAACTCCGTCAATTATTAACTGATTTGGAAAATAATTTTATGCACCCTCATAATCCGCTGTAAAGCATTACTTGCGTTTGGTCCTTTTAAAATTTAAAGAAAATTAACACTAAGAAACCTGAACTTAACCAACCTTGAAAAATAGAGGATTAATTTTAATATTTAACCTAAGTTTCAATTAATTGAGTGACATAAAGCAGTGATTATGTGTTTATTCCGCTTGACTTTCAAACTTTTGGTTCATAAGGTCTGAGTCCCAAAAATCTTTTCAAAGTATTAGCCCCACGTTTGATGGACTTCGCCGATGACAAGAGGTTGGTTCATATCGCGCACAGAGAATTTCGATTGCTATTCAACGCGGGAATGCAGCGAGCGTTCTTGGAACCATGCCGCATGGGCACGGACTCCCTTTAGATTGTTTAGGTTTAGATTTTATTATAATTAGCTTTCAGTTTTTTTATGTGAGAAGAGTAGCAAACGAACATGTAAACTACCTGATGTTAAGTAGTCACAACCCGTACTTCCGTACAACCACAAATACAACCCAAAGCCTATCTGAGCTCGAACGTAGACACATAGTTACTCCTGAGGACTAAGATGATCACCTCGCTTCAAAGTGTATCCGGCAATCGCACCTCTCCAACCGAAACACAGGTAATGCTTTACGGCAGATTATGATGGCGGCCGTGGTTCATCCACGGTCGAATTATAGTTCTCCGACCTTTAAAACTTTCATTATTGTATTAAAAATGGAAATAATGTATCTCTGCAGATACAAAAAGTACATTTAAAAGAAATTATCATCTCTATAAGTGTTAAACATAAGATGCAATTTGTTTGAAGTTGGATTTCTAGTTAAAATCGTGTAAAATAATTATCGAACACGTCATAAGTACTAGCAACATAACCGGATATCATAAATGTACTTACAAAGAAACAATTTTAAATTAAAAACGGATATCCTGCGATGCAAGTGGATATCCAATTAAGCGAATATCAATCGCAAGGAGCACGGTGTTCGAACACCGCGCCGCGACGTGCAAGGGTGCTTCACGAAACGCCCAACACATTTCCGCTCTTGTTTACAGAGTTTTATTTGGATTAATGTTAAATAATTATAAATTTATAAGTTATCTTTCTACATGTACTATTTTAGTACAAAATGTTGACGCTAGAGGCGCTAATTTCTTCTCTCTCTGCGTAATGTGTTATGTAGGGTGTGTAAAATTAAAAATGAAATTAATAGAATTCTAACCAGTTTTAATAAAATACTGCCTAGTTCCTATAATTAAAATAATAGTCACGGAATAAAGTATTTACGTTAATTAAAATCTCCTATCTTTTTATCTTAGGCAAGTGATGTTTTCTCCGTGTGTTTCTACTGTGATCAAAACGAATAGGTTAATAAAAAAACCATAAGCAAACAGAATTTTTTGCTTTTTCAGTGATCTATCGACACAATACATTTTTTTTTCAAATTTACACTTTTATAGTTGCATTTTTAATAAAAGTGTATTTTTAAACTATTATTATTATTTAACTATTATTATTAGCATTGTCATCGATAAGCAAAAATTCAAAATAACCCAACATCTTGAAGTACGTCAAATCACAAAACAAACAACATACACACATACGACTGAAGGTAATAAAGTGTGTTAAAAAGGTAAAAAAATAATATATATTTGAGTAACACAAAATCGTTCTTCCTAATAGAATTATGAAGGCGAGCGGTCAGCTATCTGTGTTGATGTTACTAGGGCTTATATCATTACAGTTCATTCCCCTACATTCGTAAGATTTCAATAATATGTAACACAATCTTATATTAAGACATTATTGCATATCTAAGCCTTACTTTACTATTTCCTGTACCACAAACATTGATCTAATGTTGTTTAGTTAGTTTTTTATGTATATTATTCTCCCTAGTTTGTTTTGTTTATCTGTATACAAAAAAAAAATGTTTTAGTCATGCTTTGATATTGTAAAAGAAATTTTGTTTGGTTTGATGTGTATTTTTAGGTTGTGTGGGTTATCTTTAAAGGTGGTAGAACCGTTAGCGCTGTGCCTAGGCGGCGACACCGCCACCTTCATAACCCGCCGTAAAGCAACATGTTCTTCATGTCTTGTGTTTCGGTTGGGGAGGTGTGGTTGCCGGATACACATT
>DWON01008591.1:0-12028 GCA_018251015.1 Phocides pigmalion okeechobee | reverse complement strand
AGAAGTTCTATTTAAGGATGGACGTGGATGCGTTCCTACTCTTGAGGACTAAGATGGTCGCCTCCAATAATGTGTAACCGGCAACCACACCTCCCCAACATGTTGCTATACGGCGGGTTATGAGGGTGGCGGTGATGCCGCCCCGGGCGAACTCTAACGGCTTTACCACTTTTACTTATATTTATAATATTTAGAGACTAGCATAAAAATGCGGTTTAACCTGCAAAGAAAGCTTAGGATTAAGTCTACCTCACCGGGCTATTTTATTTTACATATAATAGTTTTATTTTCCCAAAATTGTGTGCTGATGGCAGTGGAGGAATTCTGACACACACTATTAGCTGTCTCGTGTGCTCACTATGTTTCTAAAGATGTAATGTGTAAAATGTGTTTATCAATGGCAGATTTAATACTCTTTAAATTTGTCATTAATAAATTAGACGTTACTTAAGCGAGCGAGTAAGTTAATTCTTTACAGAAGTCATTTCTACCTCATTACCACCGACTAGTAACGTGTACTTATAGTTTTCGAGAAGAGGCGGAGAGTAAATACAAAAAACATATTTTTGTATAAATATTTCATTAAAAAATAATAATTTTAATTAATTGGACTATTGGAGCTCGGACCCATTTTAAACCACATTTTCTATAATTTATAAATTGATGTCGTCACTATTGGGCTATGTTAGACTAGTGGTAAAATTTAGCCTCTCAACAACGTACAAATCAACGGCTCACCACGACTTCGTTCACGTGGACTAACATTTTTGGGTATTTCCATATTTCTAACAGCAACATTTTTACATGCACCCACACCCGTGACATTAAAATTGACATAACTTTTTTTTATAATCTACCGATCGAAATGAAGGTAACATTAAATGTTAAGTGGAGCTTACTGCAATACAATAATGGAAACTGCAATGATCGATTAAACCGTTTCTGAGATTAGTGCGCACAAACAGAAAAATAAAATAAATTATAAGATATGTTACCGATCAAGTAGCTTTTACTAAGTGAAAAAATATATTAAAATTGGTTCAATAGTTTCGGAGCTTATGATACAAACAAACAAAAATCTTTTTTATTCATAATACTTGTATTGATTAATTATCACTTGCTTTAAAGGTGAATGAAAATATTGCGCGAAATATGCTTGAGATCTTTGTAAAAAGTTTTCTAAGATATGTGAAGTATAACTGTTCTCATTTTGAGAGAAGATCTGTGCCCAGCTCAGCCCAGCCCAGGGTTAGTAATAGATCGATGATAACAAACACTTCAATAGCTTTCATATGAGAAGAACCACATATTCCACATAAATATTAATATATTAAAACAACATATTGAAAACAAAATGTTGGTGTAACACTTACTTTTACTACTACACATAAATGCGTTAGAGAATGTGTAAAAGAAAATAAATGTATAGAAACTGAAGATGTTACTTTTACGAGTGAAAGATAAACAAAACACCAATTACGATAACTTGCGTTTTCTTATACAAAAAGAAAAAAAAACAGCACTCTCTAGCGGCTGATGAGAGCGTTACTTCAGTTGTTCGTTTTGTGTCGCCATGATTGCTTACGTAGTTTCACTCGGGCAACAGATGACGCTAGTATACAAAAGTTTACAAAACATCCTAAAAGATGGCGTTAGCTGTTCTGTTTACAACAAATAGTAAAAAAGGTGTAAAGAGAGAGTGACGTTTATCTAGTATTACTTTTGTAATGTTGTCGTTTTTTATTTATTTTAGAGTAGCTTATAATATTACAAACCAGAGAGAATTTCTAAGGACTGTTTAGTCTATGTAATCATTTATGTGTTCTGTAATGCTTTGTTTTTAAACTATTATTAAGTAAGTAGATACCTGAGGTTTGTCATAGATGCTTGTGTACACTATTTTTGAATGTTTTATAATATTCGTTATCTGTGGCTTTACATGATTATGACTAAAAAGTTTTTTTCTAAAGTTTGTGTAACGGGTACTCACGAGAAACGGTGTTAAATATCGGCTGTTAGGAAACCGCTTATCATAAGCTTCCATTGCATTGTAAATGATATAAATCTGCGGCGATAATATTATCATTTGATAACATATAAATCCAGCAAATAGCATCAGAAATATTCAAAATTAATATCAAAATGTCGTTTTTTTACTAAATTGGGCGGGAGAAACTCTATAACACATTTTTTTTTGGATATTACATTTAAAAGTATAAAAAATGATAAGGCGAGTAAGAGAACATATATTTTTCTAATAATTTCATAGAAACAAGTAGGATTTGTAATATATGACAGTGTTTTTCTAAATTACAAAAACTTTAAACATATAATTCAATGGTTGAAACTAGTGAAGTTTAAAGGTGGAAGAACTATAGTTTGACGTACCACCCCCGCCCTCATAATCCACAGTAAAGCATTACATGTGTTTCGATTGGAGGAGTTTGCCGGCTACACTGAAGCGAGGCGACCATCTTAGTCCTCAGGAGTAGCAACGTATCTATTTTCGAGCACAGATAGGATTTCGCTCGTGTTTGTGGTTGTACGTAGATGTCTATGGGCTACAGGCTAACATCAGGTGGTTTGCATGCTCCTTTGCTGTTCTTCTCACATAAAAAAAGTTATAATAATTGATTATTATTGACTGAAATTTATAGTAAATAATAAGATTCCTTTCAGACTGGGTGTTTGCAGTTTGAGTTCTTTACTTTTCGATGTTATGCGTGTTCATATGCCTGGCACCTCTCATTGGGTATGTTAGAAATTTAATTAGAAATTATAACATTATTAGAAAACACGGGTGCCTAGGTTTTCATTAAGTTAACTACACTTGGTTAGTATTCTCTATAATGTGTAGATCTGGACTGTGGACTGGTAAACTATGTACCGACCATTTTGTTCCAATATTTAATAAGATAATATAACTATAGTTTAATCGTGGAATTACCACTATTTTTTCATAATCCGCTGTAAAACAACTTTTTGTGATTCGGTTGGAGAAGTGTGATTGCTGGTTACATTTACAAGTAACCATGTCAATCCTTAGGAATAGCAAAGCATCCATGCACAATGTCGGATGGGACTAGCCCTGCATGTGGTTGGACTTGGATGTTTAGGAGTTTATAAGTATAGTTGGCAATCACATCTCTCTAACCGAGACAAAGGAATCACATCTCTCTAACCGAGACAAAGGAATTACTTCACAGATTATGAAGATGTCGGTGGCTTTTCTTTTAACACATTACAATCGATCAAATCGTTATTGCGATTTTTTTCTACCTCTTTTTGCCCCTTTTTCGTGCAATTTCCAATATCCTTAATGTTCATTCACGTTATATAAAAATCATACATATATACATAGTTTAAAAAAACAATCATGTCCCAGTACTGAATTGCATCCCCTATTTCAAGCCCTTTAAGCTATATTTTCGCAAAGAAACGTAGTATATTTGTTTTAAGATCAATTTCTAGGTAAAATTCATCAACACTAGTTCAACTGTTATGATGTGAAAACGGAGCATAAAAACATACATACTTCCAGATGATCATTTTAGTACAATTGTTAAATATTAATTGAAAGTCAGGCTCAATAATAATTCTACCACATATGAAATTACATGTTTTTTATTTTAGAAGGATTGTTAACAATTGATTGTAACTTTGGTCAAACCCATCAAATTATAAGCTGTTTCTAACATAAAAATACAAACGAGGAATTACTCAAAAGAAAATTGCCTTCAGCTTTTACGTATTAAAACGTATAATAAACATCCATATTAAGTCTCCACACGAATACCTATCATTTCGTATGTACAGGTGTAGACTTTCCAAAACTTTCATTTTTCTCTCAAATACACACTCTGTTAAACCAAAATGTACTTTAGTGCTGTAAAATAAAGTTTAATTTAAGTTTAACAACACTTTAAGCATGACAAATTGGCCTTCTTTCACGGTTGCATAACATTCGTAAACTGGTTTCAATGAATCTGTAGTCACGAATATTTGTTTGATACGTACCTTCTTGAAATTTATACTTCCATTACCTTTCTATTTAAAGGTAATTTTAGTTAACAGAGTGGCAAATTAAACATGCATGCCACCTGTAAGTAATCCATGGATCCCAATATCAAAACGGGTCTGAAGTACTATCGGAGGCAGAACGTAGAACTCCTGACTGAGCTCCGTCTTGATTCTCTTTGTTACTTCAGTAAACGTATCGCTCCAAACGAAACAAACGCTTTGTTTCCCGGCCGATTATGAGGACAGTGGTACCTTTACGATGGAAGTATAGTTCTAGTACTTTTGAAACTAACCAATCATAGACTAAACACTTATTGAAAATGGAAGTCCATTCAATAAACTCGTCTAAAATACTATCGGAGAATGAACGTAGAACTGCTGACTGAGCTACCCGCCTTCTTTCTCTTTGTTAGCTTACAACTAACGCACCTCTCCAACCGAAACAAACGATTTTACGTGGATTGAGAGGGCGGTAGTACCTTCACAATCGAAATATAGTTCTACCACTTGCCGGCTGCACTTACAACTAAGACCACTGACTACGATGGTCATCTCGATGATGACTACAACTAGCAACGTGCCTACGTACGAGCTCAGATGACTTCAGTTATGTTTAGGGCTACTCCACTGCAATTCTTGTGTTTCGATTGGAAACATGCAGTTGCCGGCAATATTATCAAGCGAGGCGATCGTCAGTCAGGCAGTCATCAGTAGCAACGCATCTATGGACAAGCTCAGACAGGACTTCAGTCCTATTTGAGATTATACAGTTTGAGGTTATGTGTAGATGTCTATCGATGGAACTAATTACTTAATATTAGCAGATCAGCAGCTTGTTTGCTATTTTTTTCTCCATAAAAAGCTGTTAAAGTATGTTATTGGCCGAATCTCGTGCGAATTACGTAGCGAATCTTTTTGTTTTTCATTAAAATTGTCACATAATTTCTGCAACAAACTCGTTTGATTGACTTTTACGTAAATTTTGTTCTTACAGAACTGCTTAATAACATTCCTTCTATTTAATAAACGCTCCATCCGTTTAAAATCTAATTTCACCCAGAACTTCGTGTTAGGCTTAAAGAAACCGGGTTGCCTAGTCCACATTCCTCCACCATCCCAAATACATAAATACATGTTTATCGAGCCACTAGGATGGAAAATCAGGCAATAGCTTTTAGAAACACGACTTTAATGATCTAAAAATAAGGTTTTAAATAGATAACTATGTAAACGGTATATACACGTGAAAGTATGGTCACGGTGAGAAGTTAACTTATTAATGATCGAATTATGTTTTTACTTTTGCATTCTAATATATTTTTGTATTTTACTATATTTTACTGGATTAAGAAGCAAAAAGGATTATGATTTAGACTTGTATGCACGTGTGATTTTAAACTAATATTATCGGGAAATTGATACTTTTTAGTATATACCGGGAACTCATGATTAATGATTTTTGATTGCCGATATTTCGAAAGAGTTGCATGGTTACGGCGTTTGGCAGTCCACTGGTTCGAAATATCGGCAATCAAAAACCAAAAATCGTTAATCGTGAGTATCCGGTGAAATCTAAAAAAAACGTATTTACGTGTTGCAAACATTTGGTGATTTGTTCTCTCTTAACTTCTAAACCACTTATTATATGAAAAGTAACAGTTCGATAATTAACTAGAATTCAAATTATTGATTAATTATTCAATAATTAGTTATACGCACTAATTATTGAATAATTAATCAATAATTTGAAAAATCGGATGTGTGTGCATAGTTTAAAACCCGGATCTCCGTATGAGACGCCGGTACTTATAAATAAGTTATCACTGCTTATATAATAAGCAGTATTTGACGAAATTTGAAGTCGTTAAGTGACAAGCCCATATAAGATGGGGACTACCTTAAAAAACATTTTAAGTCGGAATGATTTTCCTTTTTCAATCTCCTAAATTCATGCGAAAAAATAAATACAGATATATATATACCTGTAAGTAATTCATCATACTTCTTTTTTTGTGATATTTCGAAAATATCTGAATTTTTAGTGGTATTCCCATATTTATGTTCAAATTAACTATGGAACCCACGATCAATAGACCAGAGCTAGGCAAATATACAAAATCAAAAATAGAAATTAAGATTTTTTTTTCTGTACCCTTTTGAACGTCAATTAATTACCACCGACACATCATGTGTTTCATTTTGAAAAAGGGATGGCGAAACTCTAAAGCACTCATATTTTCCATCTTTGAAAATGCCATGTAATGCCTCTCATGCCATGCAATAAGTTAAGTTAATAAAACAATGTATCTGAAGCTGTTTTTCAGACAATACGTTTACATCATTGAACTCAATATTTGTTTTATACTACGCTTTTTGAACAGCATCTTGTTACTGGCTACTCTAAGGCCTTAAAAGGAAAATCCTTACCTTTCAGGTGACATAAAAAACTAAATAAATATAGCATTTTATCAAATGTACTATGATCTTTTTCGTATTTCTTAAAAAGTAGTATACTTATAATTATGAACAAATTAAATAGTGCATGGTTAGTAGTGGAATAAAAAAACAGTAAAAAGTCATTTTTGTTTGCAAGCTCTTATGAGTGAAGCGATACCCATAAATGTTATCGTAACGAACACTTGTTTTCTAAAGCCCGTCATCTCCCCCACAATCTTGTCGAGAGAGCGCAACATACTGCCTTGTTCCACTGCTCGAAGTGGGCCGACCCGGGTTCAACGACCGACTTTCACAACGTGATATAACCTTGCTAAGGATGCGGTCATGCATGATGTCATGTTCATGGCTCATGAAACGGTTTTCAGTATAGACTTAACGACTTGTTCCTACAAGTAAACTTCCTAGTTTATGGCATTTTCATCGAAAGTACTATTAATTAGAAAGTTTCATATTGTTGGTGAAATTTTAAATAATTTAAAAGAACTATAGTTCGACGGGGGAGATACCACCGCCGCCCTCTAACCGCTGTAAATCTTTACTTGTGTTTCGGTTGGAAAAGAGCAATTGGCGGCTATATTTTGAAGCGAGGTGGTTAGATAGGTGACTATCTTAGTCCTTAGGAATAGCGACGTTCGAGCTCAAATAGGATTTGGTCGCGTTTGTGGTTGTACGTGGATGTCTATGGGCAGGAGCTATTTAACATCAGTTTGCATGCTCGTTTGCTCTTCTCACACAAAAAAAGTACAATTAATAATTAGAAAGTTTGATAATGTTGGTGAAATTTTAAAATATTGTCAATGGATAAAGTGATTTGTAGTAGATGAGCATTGGAAGTATAGTAGTTGTAAGTTTTGGAACTTTAGGAAGTTTAAATAATTCTACATTGAAAATACAATCGATAATTAGAAACTTTGATAATATTGGCGAAGTTTAAGAAATTATAAAGGGACAAAAGAGTTTTGGAATGGACGGATATCGGATATAAAACAGTTACAAAGTTTGGGAACTTATAGGAAGCTTAAGGAAACTCGCAATGGAAGTAAAATTCATAATAATAAAGGTCAAAATCATGGGTGAAATTAAAAAATATGAAAGGATAAAGTGTTTTAGAATGTGAGGATGTTAGAAGTACAAGAATTTAAATGCTAAAGAACTTGTAGGAAGTAGTCGAAATTGCATTGGAAAAACAATCGATAATTACAATGTTCGATAATATTGAGGTTTAATATTGTATAAATTTTTGTAACGTGTGTTTGTAAACTATTGTTATCGTGAAATTTATGTTTCACTATGTACCGGGTACCATTAACGATTTTTTTATTGAAGATATTTCGTACCAAAAAATTCTTAATCTTGTGTAGGTACCCGGTACATAGAAATTTTTTCTAACGTGTGTATAATAGTAACGAAATACGTAGTACAATGATACTGGACTGACATATAGAGCTACGTGTTCGACTCCCGGTCAAGCAGATATCTGAATCTGAATGATATAGATTTCTATACTAGGTCTAGGTATATGTTTATCTGTCTTTGTATGTCTCAACGACAAAGAGCATACTAGAGTAGAGCTATGAGTTTAGAAAACGTTATTAATAGACATACATTTGTCTTTAGTACTAGTAGTATTAGTATGATTCGTGATGTTGACAAACATCGTGTGCACGTTACAAGTAGTCTTCACGGATGCCATTCGCGGACCTGCTCACTTTCACACTTTCGAGTTTGCGCGTGCAAGCCACTTTCACCTTCGACGGACGCAAAAACACATCCGGCTATCGCTGGCTGGTTGCGAAACAACTGAAGGTCTGATTTCGGAGAAATGTGATGTAATCACATTTGGAAATGCTTTAGAGGACTGTGAGAACGCGATGGAATATTCTGGTGCCTTTGATTCTGAGTTTAGGACTAAGGAACAAATTATGGACGAACTAAAAGAAACTAATGATTTACAAATGAAATAACAGGTTGATTTTGATTTTAAAATGCCTTGTGTAGTAAAAGACATATATTTAAAAAATAGGCATTATCATGATAAGAAATTTAATTGTTATCAATACTTATACATATATTATGGTGACAATTGATTACAAATTTCCGACAGTAATGGTGAAATAAGATAAATTAAAACTGAAAATGTTGGATAAAAAAATACTTAAACGTAAAAATGTGTATCGGAATACAGCTCAATAAAAAAAATTAAATGTTGCAAATAAATTGATAAACATATAAAATGGTACCCGTGGCTAGTAATAAAAATATTGCAGATAAATGTTACTATTTTTAAAAGACCTGTTTAAAAATATCTGACATTCTTGATCCTTACAGTATTGTTGGTGCCTAGATGAAGGAAGAGATAGAAAGTTTTTCTTAATTTATGGATGCAAAAAATATGAAGAAATTTGATTTCATTTTTTTATCGTATGACGTCACGTTTGTATTTATAATTACTCTTTTCTCTACGTTTTTAATTTTTTAGAGACAAAATTTGACATATCTAATCTTTTTAGGTTTCTAGAAATTGTTTGGTCATCAAAGATATAGGTAATTAACACTTCTTTAGAATTATCGTTACTATAGTGTTAAATACATATTGAGGATTTCTGTGAATCCGATAATTCTGTTTTGAGAAGCAATAACTATTGATTTAGACTTAATCAAGAGGCTATTAATTTCAAATTTTGTAATAAACATGAAATTTATTTTCCCATTAATTAAATCTATAAATATACGACCGGATGGAAAATAAAAATCTCAGTAGGTGGGCGTCTAATCCATGCCATGCCTAAAATTAATACAAAAAATGGAAACTTCGAGAACATCTGTTTCCACGTCCAGAAACCAGTCTTCTATGACTGTAATACGTGTTTCTTTCAACCTATTATACTCTTTATAGCTATAGCTGTAAGACTTGGAGTCGTATGGGGATTGGATGGAGTTATGCCGTTTTGATTGATGCTGGTTCTTCATCGAGGGCAAAGAGGTTGTTTGTTTGATCTCAGTGTGAAAGCTAAGAGAAAGGTGCGTAAGCGGACGCCACTCCAAATTCCGATGGCGGTGAAAGATTTTTTCTACTAATGGGCTTGCAGGTGCCTGTTATGTCTTGAGATGAAGACGATTCAAGGAATCAGTTGTATATCTACAATGATATAAAATTGTGACTGAGTATTGAACATGTATACCCAACATGTCACTGAGTATTGAACGTGAATGAAATCTTAGTTTATCAATTTTATAAAAACAGATATTTCTAGGTATCACAAAATAAGAAGTCAAAAACAGAATAGCGCTTGGAGTAGATATAGTACATTTCCATATAAGTCGATACCATCTTATAAAATTGTCACGGAGTATTGAACATGTAAACCCAACATATCACTGAGTATTGAACATGTAAACCCAACATGTCACTGAGTATTGAACATTTTGGATACACATGTTCAATATTCAGTGTTAATGTTATCACATGACATTGAATTAAATGAAAAAGTAATACTGTATCTACATCGAACGGTATTCTGGTTTTGACTTCTATATTGTAATACCTAGAAATATCTGTTTTGTAAAATTGTTAGGGATTTTAGGGTTGAAATGAAAATACCCTTTGTGATAAAATAATTGATGTTAATAGTGTGAGCCTTCATTATAGAATTGTTTAAATGCATCTTCTTTGTATCTTCTCTTTTTATCTAAACTATTAAAAGAATAAAGACAATTACCAGCAGAGATTTATTTAGAATGTTTCCAGAAAGAATAGAAAAGGAAAAGGTTTCAGGTGTAAATATTTTTGTGTAATTACTATGTATCCTACATACTTATTTATACAAAAATAACAAGTTGGATGATGGTGAGAGACTGAAGATGCGCCGCATCTACGAATATACAGATTTGTATTTTTGTATGCATAAGTTGTTTATAACCTCTTATGCTATTATAAAATAATTTATGTAAGAATTTATAATACTTTTCAACTAGAGAATAAACAGATGGTTACACCAAAAAAATCTCTAAACACATTTGCGATATGAACTTCTTTTCAATTACTTTTCTAGGCTGTCACAGCCTTCGATTTTGTTTTGAGGCAGAGGAATTATCCACTTGGCACTTGATCTAGTTAAATCACAAGTTACTCACTCATAAGTACTCATTAAATATGTCTATTAGCCTTATTTGTCAACAAATAAAATGGGTTAGCTTCTAGTATCAACCCATTTCAACCATCCACGAGTTCTATTTATTCATTATTGAAATGGCTTTCCATAAAATATTTTTTTATAGTTAATGTCTTGATGTGCATTTTGATCGTAATAGATAAAACTGCATAGAAAGACGATGCCACCTATCATCTGGATTTACTTCTTTACAAGATTCAAGACAGGGGACAAGAGAATAGATGGACTAGAGTATTCTAATATACGAAACGGTCGCCATATAGTAAATTGCTTTAAGTTCGAGCAGAATGTCAGATTTATTAATGACCATTGCCACACCTATTTCATTGTAATGGAAATGTCATCTAATTAAATTTGCAGTCATTACTTGTTCCGCTCGGGTTGTATCCTTTGGTCTGTGGGGTAGGAGTGCTAAAAATATTAAATAATTGTTTCCTTGTTTAATCGATATTCCTAGGGTTGGTTTATATCTCGCGCAGTGAATCGGGATAGTTTTGGTTTTACAATTAAATGTAGGAGTTCATATGTCTGTAATTTTTTATCAGGTATCTCATTCATCTTCTGACTGGTAGTTAATACATGGATTCCTACTTCTGTTCTATGAACTAAAATAAAATTAGTCATTAATTTTTATACAATTCAATGTATGTACATATATTTTATTAATTTTGGCGAGTCTGTCCCAACATAACATGGATTAAAATTGACTTAAAATATACTTAAAAATTCACTTTTGACTTGTTTCTTAACTTTTATTAGTGGAATATATTTCTATTTAAAATCATAATCAATATTTCTATTTAAAAATATACTAATTTTAAAGATTTTGTTGTATATAAAATATTTATAAATATCTAGCTTTAGTATAGGCGTACTGACAGAAATTCGTTTTTACTGTCATTCAATATTACTATAGTTAAACTTAGTCTGAATGTTTTCACAATTATAGTTTTTTATTCATTTTCGAGAATATTATAAAAAAGGTTTTAGTATATTAGAAAAAAATGGCAATAAAGATTATAGTTTTTGTATCTCCTGAAAAGTAAGGTTTTTGTAGCTACATCCCCAAGGCTTGATAGCTTAACCTCATGATATATATATACAAAATAAAAGTTCGGAATATTTTTTATGTTAAAAAAGTAGCAAACGAGCGAGGAGGTCTTTTAATATTAAATGATATTTGCAGTCCGTGGACATCTACCTCCAAACTCAAACAGGACTAAAGTCCTGCTGACGTCGTAGGTGTCGTAGGTGTCAATCGAACTGTTGTCCTACCACTTCTCAAATATAAATAGAGATTTGTAGGGTGCGTGGAAAGAGCCTCCTCGAGTGGCGCGACGTCACATGTCCGCCCGGCGCACCCTGGACAATCAGCCTTC
>DWON01008590.1:0-12028 GCA_018251015.1 Phocides pigmalion okeechobee | reverse complement strand
TACGTTTATTATTTACTGCAAAACTCAAATGTCAGAGACAAGTGAAGAGCGATTCGGCCATCTGCCGACATATATATATATATGTACATTATTTGTATCAATTTTCTCACATAAAAAAATCAAAATTATTGATTGTAATTTTCAATATAGATACATAACAGATGTATATAAAGATATGAAATAATGGTAAGTACAGAGACGACAATAAATCGATTTATTGATTATATTTATCATGAACACAATCAACGTGTCAAATTATAATACGTTTTGATCAAATATGCCGTCGCCACACCTAATTGTACGAAAAAGTGTACGTTTAAATGTTGATGTGTGAAAGGTCTATAGGTAACAGAAGTAACATACAAACATGCAACTTCATCATCAACCTTTTACTTTTCTTGTATTTCAGATCTTTGTTGAGACTTTCCAACCACGCAGGTTTCCTCTCGACGTTTTTCCCCATCGTTAAAGCAAATAAGCGGAATTAAATCCTAATACTCAAATAACTTCGCTAAATCAGATATGCTAGGGATTTGAACTTCAGACTCTCGTGTAGGGCCGGAATGTTATTACTAATATATCACTGCTTGGATAGATGTAGCCTACTTGATATTAAGTGGTCACTATCGTCAATAGACATATATTACCAATTTCATTTAAAAAAGTAGTTCTATTTGAAGTCGATCTGATATGCAACGCTAAGATATGACGCCTCAAAAATTGAGTCTGCCGTACAATTCAAACCAGTCCACAGGATGGTATAATTTCGTGAAGAAACATGACTAAGTGGTGGTGGCAGGCAGAGTTCCCCCGCCTTTGAAAGTGTATGAGTCAGTGAAACCGCGTAGATAATTGTAATAAAACACTTGATTCTAATCTCCTAGTTATAACAACTTTCAAGTATGGCAGCACTAACGCTATCAATTAAAAGTTGTCATGATATCAGATAAGCCATTTTCTTACAATCGTTGTTTAAAGAAAAGGTGCAAAAAAGAAAAATAAAGTTTAAGTAATGCGGAAAGTTCCGTTTGCAAATAAATTATGTTATCTAAGAACTATTTGCGTGTAAAGTTTATATAAAATGACTAGTTTTTGCCCTCGACTTTATTTACGCAGAAGTCGATATGACAATATTTTCATACAGATATCCAATAGCTCACTTATCTATACATATAATAAAATTGCAACTGATCGCTGTCTGTACATGGCAAATGCCTTGTGCCTTTATATATGCAAGGGAACCCATAATAATGTTTTTCCCTGTTGTCTGTCGGTATATTTGTATGTCTGTATGTTTGTGCAGGCTAATCTCAGAAACGGCTTATCCGATTTGAATGCAGTTTTCTGGATTATATTGTGATAGATTTAATGCTTTTTCACTTAAATCGGTTAACAAATTAAGAAGTTATATTAGGTTATATAACGGGTACTCACGATTAACGTTTTATGATTTTTTATTGACGATATTTCGAACCGGTCGCATGCGAAACTCGCCACGAGCCATGCAACTGGTTCGAAATATTGGTAATTAAAAAGCGTTAATCGTGAGTACCCGTTACATAACATAATGTGTGTATTCCGCGATAATATCACTTTAAAATCGTATATAAAGAAGTTATGTCAATATATATAATACGTGAACTAAGTCAAAGTTCTTGATATGTAAAGATATTATCTGCAGTTTTCAAAATTCGACATTAAGCGGTTTTGGCTAGGAATTCATCTTTGAGTGTGTTGGTCAACTTACTATTTCATATGTACAGATTTCTTTTGAGTCACATACGTTTCAATTGAGTTATTCAGTGTCCAATGTTTTCTTACTACCGTATATCGTCTTGTGTGCCCTAATAAATTTGTGTATGAGTAATAACATTTAAACTGGATCCTACACAAAAGCTGTCTCATAGTGAGAAGAAGGCATAGAAAGTAAAATCGCAAGCGACAAGTAATACTATTCTTTTCTTACTTGGTTAGGCGTGCTTTGTCTTCAGGGCTGGTGGGTGGTGGCGCATGGGTTTCTACTGAGCGAAACGATTGTGCATCCATTGTTGCTACGGATCGCTTTCTGGGTGTGCCGCCACGAAGATCACTTAAGGATGCATATTTGTCTGTAAATAACAAATTCATATATTTTGTAACTTGTTGAGCTTTGGCTGGCTGGCACTAAACGTGCTGACATTTGATTGAAGAAAAATAAAATACGTAAAGAATGATTATTTATAAGTTATTACTAATACTTACTTAGAGATTTTATGTCTCCATTCCTAGGATTCCCATTGAATAACAATGGGCTCGGGCTGCTCCTGTCACCTGGTGATAATAATTATGCGTTAATAATAGGATACGGCTAAAAGTAATCATTAACGTCCTTTCATTCCGCATATTTTGGAGGGTTGTATGAACATAACCTATCCCTCTTTAATCTGTGGTTTCAGTTTATGGTTTACTAGCATTGTCTATGGTTTATGCATCCAGTAAAATAACACTCAGATTGTTAATTTTGTTTTAAGGAAGTGAAGTAGCAAACAGGCATGGTCACTACCCATATCGTTTATGATCATGTAAGGGAGTCTTGCTTTAAGTTGATTACAGATAGGTAAGATTACGTTGCGATTCCTGAGATCTAATGTCGCCGCCTGTGCAAGTGAACCTCACTTTTTCACGGAAACACAAGTATTGTTTCACACTAAAAATTGATGTGGCGACGGTACCTACTCGATCAAACAGTATAGATAATTCCTTGAAACTTTTAAGGTTAGTTCTGGTTGACAAATAGTAGCTTTATAGCAAGGTTTCCGAGAATATTATGCATAAAAAATTTAGACAACAAGCAGTTTGGACCGTTCTTAGAATCCTAAAAACGTTTCGAAGATATTTGTCAATTTCACAATATTTTATATTGAAGTAACGAATAATGAGGTATAATTATTATATCACTAAAATAATAATCACAGTGATATTACCAAAAACAGTAGAAGGAGTCAAATCATCATCTTTTTGAGGCATCGTGATTTTAGGCAGTTTCTCTGCATTCTCCTGTAAACCAAAAATTTTTTGAAAACCAAATCGAAATTTATAGACAATGGAATTTAGGGATGCGACATTGCATTCATATGGAAAAACAGAGATAAAATTCCATTGCGTGGACATCGAAAGCCGTTCAAAATCGGATTAATAACTTCATTAGTCGCTTGTTTCTCGCGATCGACACCACCTGTATTTCACTATAATCCCATTACTGGGTCCGCGTTTCTGCGCAACGAATTGTGGATGACTGTTTTTTTTAACGCTCCGTCATAGAATATGTATTATTATGCGATGAATACAAATATTTTGGGTAATATTTCAGGGACTATGAATTATGAACATTGAAAGGTTTCTAGATTGGAATTAGTGAAATTATAACCGTTGCTTAAATCATTTGAAGCGATGTTTTATTTGGAATGACATAAATTAAATGAAAGGCGGACTAACATTTTTGAATATAACTTTTCAAAATATGCAATATTTTCACGTGTGAGGTAGATTTTTTCAATATTAGGGTGAGAATAATGTATGTATGATTGATTTCGTATTTCAGAAAATAACATCTGGAGAAATACATCTGAAAAGTTATTGTACGTTTAGAACTTTAGACTTATTTTTAAAGATTATATTCCCCGTTGCTTTTTTAAACACTACACGCATTAATCCTAAACAGTGAAGTCTCGAAAATAAATAAAATTTTCGGATTTTTATTTCAAGATGATTTAGGTGCACACATATAAATAAGAAATAATTACTCACATTTACTTAATGCCTAGTATTATATCAATGTGTAATATTGATCTCAAATGCTATCAATTATTTTTAATTATTAGCAATATGTAAGAATCTAGAAATACTACGGAGTTAGTGTGTTCACTGTCCGACAGCCGAAATAATGAAAAAAAAACTTTTATATCTAAAACAAATTACCGAACAGGAAACGATTATAATTCCATAACCATATAACAGTGACTTCATACTATGTGTTATCTTTAAGATTTATGATTCATTTTACAATCGTAAGTAACGTTAAGTCACTAAGCGTCTGCCCGCGATCGCGCCCGCCGTCTAGATATCGTCTTACTAATAAAAAAGAGTTTTTTTTCACATATTGTTTGGACGCTGAACATTTTAAGAATTTCCTTTAACTACTCAATTCTTTAACTGTCTATAAGTAGAGTTGTTTGTTCTTTGATTTTCTCATTATGCATATCTTGTTGATATTACGAAAAGTTAAAGCTGTA
This sequence comes from Phocides pigmalion okeechobee, assembly GCA_018251015.1. Taxonomy (NCBI): domain Eukaryota; kingdom Metazoa; phylum Arthropoda; class Insecta; order Lepidoptera; family Hesperiidae; genus Phocides; species Phocides pigmalion. Next base: position 7,757 of record DWON01008590.1, on the reverse strand, counting down.
TCTCTCGATTCGACCAAACAACATTAACTTCCTTTTGATAAAACTTTAATATTGAAATAATTTCTAAGCTAAGAAATATAAATAAACGCTAGACTTCCTTTTTTAACCATAACTTCAACCCACAACTACGTCCATCGGACTTTAATAACCAATGATGTAGTAGGTATATACATTGTTAATTACTTAAAACAATTGATTAAAATTCCTTCCGTAACTTTGTTTATACAAAGTTAACTTCTTTGTAGTAGTTGTAATATTAGTAAACAATTATTATCAAGTATAGATAAGTTCAATATGTATTCGTAATTTTAACAATTCTCGTAAGTAGTATCATTTTCACCTCTCTGTAATCTGCTAGGTGTATCATCGGGCATGACTGTCTTTTCTTAGAGGTTTAAACTGTATATGCATCGTATTTCTCATAATTAGGCATACATATTGATTCATACATACATATTGAATTTATTTTCTTTTGATTTTATTAAGTCCATTAAAATCAAAATTCGTAATTTTACGATATACGTAATTGATTGTTTCAATCTGCAGGTACTCGTACCAAGTCGAAATTTTTGCGTCGATTTGATTTGTACATAGACAACGAGTGAGACTTGTGAGACTAAAATATGTAAAGGAATAGAATCATTTCTATTACTAGAAATAATTGTATAATATAACATCACATAATATATATGTAATAACTAACAATGTAACATGCCACGCCATCTGTTGAACTGATTAAAGTACTATTAAGTGTTGAGCTTATCATGCACTGTAATATCACGTCGTAATGGCGGTAGATGGCGCTACTTAATCGATATTATTATTAAATAATATTAGCTTAGCTTGTGACATCTATGTATGTACGTATATGCCTCTTGCATTTCATCAGTTCCACATATCGAGGGATATAAAAAATAATAGAATGATGAAAATATCGCATTTTTATATTTCAGGATTGGGTTATTATTTGTAATGGAAAAATTTAACGAGCAGGAAGCCCATTTGCTGCGAGGTATTTACTGAACACTGTAATGAATCTAGATCTGAATACTATCACTCGTGCGTTGCTGCTTCTGGGACTACGTTGGAATACCTCGAAAAGCTAAATCTACATTACCATTCCTTTGAACCAGAACGCAGCAGTCGAAGCAAGTGTAGAGGTGGTAGCACCACCTCACGATCATGTATGAGTAGTAATTATAAGATTTGATAAATGATAGACTATAGTCCAGGAGGATAGATACTATCGCCAGCAATAAAATCCAAAAAAACGTGTAATATTTCCGTTAGAGACGTTCGCTTGCCGCCTACACTTTGAAGCGATGAGATAATTTCAGTTCTTAGGAGCAGAGACGCTCGTACTTGCGCCCTTACAAAGGAGGTGACTCGTTTTGTATGTAAATATCCTTGGGCTGCAGCGACCACTTAAGATCCGTTATGCTGTTTTTTTTCTTATAAAAAAACTTATCTTTTTTATTAATTGATATTAAAAGTCATAATCATCATTAGTTAGGTATGTTATTTTACATATAATTAATAAAATTATCTGTTTATAATATCTTTGTAATGACGGCATGTGAAAGTACGTATATACTTTCACGTGCATATAACAAAAAAGCTATTTTTGGTGTTTTTATATCTGTGTCTTTTTTTCGAATAGTTTCTGGAACGGCTGAACCCCGATGTAGACGAAACTTTATCTAATCTAATAATAAAAATCTTTGAAACTTACACTGGCAGATAGTTGATATTATAGGAGTAACTTAGGCTATTTTTATTTAAAAAACGTTTTAGAGTTTCGTACAAAAAAATGAAAACCTATAAATTACAATGGATACGGTTTTGAAGGGATTTTTTCTGGCAGGTAGTTGTTATGATAACTAACCCAGGCTATTTTTATTTTAAAACACGTGGAAGAAGTCGCTCGCTCAATAAGTTATTAAATACTAAGACATAAATATGTAAATTAATAATGTTGAAAGTTTACTCATTCAACCGTAATTAGACTAAACTATTTATTTTTATCACGTTTTTATAAGCTTGGGTTGGATTTAAGTATGTAACGGATTCTTTGAGCATAATATTCACCAATTTTCGGAAGTCTGATTAATTTCAAACTTTGCACACGTATCAAGGATGGATGAGAATGTAATAATATGAAAAAATGAAAAATAAATCATAGTTACAAAAAAACTAAAAAACACGCTTTTATAAAAAATCCAAATAAAAAAGTTTAAATAAGAAAAAAAATGATGCATGGTGTCAATAGATCGTTGAAAAAGAACCCCACGCTTTTTTACATCACAATATATTTTGTTCTTGTTTATACTTTTTTAGTTGGACGTGTTTATTCGTTTTCTTAACTATTATTTATTATTTAATGAAAAATCAGTTTTGATTTTTTAATAAATATTAATACATAGGATAATTAGTTATGTTATTAAAAACAAAAACACGAACACCAGACCCAGAGCTGAAATATAAATGATCATATAGATATTTGTCTGGTCGGAAAACGAAACTATATAGCAGACCGGTATATATGGTCACCACCATGTCAACGACAGGGGTGGGGCAAAAGTGATCATTGTCCGTTACGTCAAGAAAAAGAGATAAAAATAAGATTATAATCGAAACGTTCAATCCATTTACGTATAGATGATTATGATTAATCAAATCAATTTAATGTAAACAGTAATTCTCACGATTAAAATATGATTAGCGATGCCTATCGCCACAGACCCAGATACGTTCGAAAGGTTCTAATGAAAATTTCTATTGAGTAGGTATTATGAAAGACGAGTTCTCCGATGTTTAGGAATATTATATTCGTATCATACTAACATAAAATGGAACGTAATGCCTGTTTGTATATCTGATACAACTATGTACAGTTGGCAGATTGTAGAATTCTTTTGGGGTTCGTTTCCGGAGATACGACTGCCGTATTTGTTTGTGCCTTATAAGAGAAATTTCAGGTCCTGCTGTTTTCTGTTTTTAATGGTGTCAAGAGGTGTAACAAATAAATATAAGAAGTGTTTTAACTTAATCCACAAACGTTGTAATCATCTGTGGCTAACTTTAAGGAGGATTTTAATTCCATTCATTTCAGGTGTGCATCGGTAGCAGTGACCATATCAGGTGGACGGCACACTTAGCTACGACTATGCTATTAAAAATGCAAGGATCAAGGAAGGGAAATGAACCTGATTGATAAACATTATTTCGGTAGTAACAGTACTAATAATTGTGTTCCGCCAACGTAGGATTTTTTTAATGAGGCTTTATAAAAATGATAAATTCGTCCTGTTTGTACTTTTATGTAATATTGTTAGAATTGCATAATATTGAAATACATGTATGTAATGCAGTTTATTATAAAATGTACTAAGTTTCATAAATCTGTGTTGTTGTGTTTGTTCACGTATTTTGAAATGCTTTTAAAATTTTGATTTTGAACAAACGTAAATGAATGGTTTAAAGTTGTTTAATCAAACCGAAGATTTAATCCATAAAAATGTATGCAGGCGCGGGGCTCTGTTACTAGTGAAATATAAAAAATAAAGAGATTGAATTTTCATTAGGCGAGGCGTTGGGGCGGCACGATGTGTCCGTAGTCGGTATTTACAGGGTGTTGGGAGGCTGGTGGGTGGTGGAGGCTCGCGGGCGGCTGGACTCAAAAGGTTTACAGTCGGCTGCGCGAGAGTGACCCGCCTCACAAACACGGCCGCTCGCTTGGTGCGATGGAACTGTGCTAGCCTTTACAAACTTTATTTTTTTATTTCACAACACTTGTCTTGATCGCTTTATCAATACACGCGCAATACCTTTGTACCTCTCAACTAATACAAAACGATCGGCTTTGCTCTCTAGATTATAAGCGCTATCACAAAAAGCCGTACAGAATAAAGAACCGACAATAGATTGTTTTTCTTTTCTCTTTTCTAATAAAATCCTCTTAATTAATGAATGAATGCATCTGATTATTATTGAACAGAATTTATAATACGAGCATGTGCAGGTACAGACACTTTTTTGAGATTTTAACTACTGTCCAGAAATTCATTCCAAACAATAAAATTAGTTGATATTTTGCACATGCATATTGTAAATAGATAATGACATCTTTATGATGATAACAACATTTTTAAATTATACAAAATAAAATGCTAGGTCACGGTGAGGCAATTACATCCATCACCCCCTTTTTTAAGTGTAAATCTTACTAATAATCGTGCATCTTGCTAATAGTCGTACATTTTACTAACAATAGTGCAATTTACTTACTTTATCTGTGTACAATGTAATATCCTAGTGGTTTTAGTTTTGGATTCACATTCCAAAAATACAATTAAAAATATGGAAATAGGACCAGCAGGATACCTATTTTAATTTTTTCGAAGTCATGTGCATAAAATAAATTAATGTAAAAACACGCAGAACATTTGCAACGTTTGCGAAATAAGTGACCCCTGAGAGATATTAATAATATTTCTAAGATAACAAAGTTACCAATCTAGTCCCGTTATCCAGTTTTTCCAGTTTAAAATCATCATTTCAAAGGTGATTCTTATCCAGTCATAGGACAGTGATAAAATCATGACAATAAGTTCACGAACAAATTGAAGCATATATAAAGAACAGTAAAGAAAGATACTAAACATTACCTAAAATGTTCAATTGATAATGTTTTAAACATATCTTTTTCCACGGGTACATACATATAATTCCATTCGTGAATAAATTCGATATCTTTTTCGGATATAAAGAACTCAATCAATCACGCAAATATTAAAAGGAGATTAAAATCAACGAAGACTAAAGTATGTTTCAATGGATAAGATGTCGTGTTTAATTTTTCATATTGCTTTGTTATATATGTAACGAAGTAATAAATTGATAAATAATATTTAGGATTTTCTTTTTATACAATAAGAAATATAAGATTTTAGAACTAATTTCAAGTTACCATGACAAAGTAATGGTATTACGGTCTGTTACATATTTGCTTGAGATAAATTTTGGTCGTAAATTTTAAATATCCGTAACAGTGCTAAAAAATAAATAATTATGTAAAGAACTATAACATGTGAAATATATTTGAATAATATAATTAAAATAATAAGTACAGTAGACGTAGTCTGCTCTGAAAGTACAAACGTATGTATTTTTTTTTGCAGAACCAGTTATGCCTCGTCCGAAATTTACAAATATCAGGTTTGCAACGGTCTAATTGTGAATCTACAGCATTCTCGAATCCACAAAGAAAAATCAAATCGATCTAACCATTTACGAGGAGTTTAATGACATATAAACTGACAGAAGAATTATATGTAATATATCGTATTGAACTATTGAATACGCAATTTAAATTCATTTTTGTATGAGTTTACAGAAAGCTTGTCCATACTACGCTGACGAAAAAATTATTACAACCCATTGGGCTCGTATATACGAATTCGTTGTTTAAACTACGGACGCCGCTTAAAATAAATTTGCTTTGAAAGCAGAGCAAAACATTTGACAAATATTATTCGTTACCTTCCAATTTTGGTAAACATGTGTAAGTAATAAACTCAAGTAATTAACTGAAGTGAATGTTGGACATAATGTACTCATCTAAAAAAAGGACAAAGGTTTAAATCTGAAATTTGTCCAGAATCCAACCGAATAATGAGTTGAGCGGATTACAATCTACGTTTTTCTAGTTCGCCTATATGATCAAAATGTATGATCGTAATTGAGTAAAGTTAATGTAAAAGTCACGATTAACCATTTTTGTAACCAAATATCGGTATAAAAAAATCAAAAATGGTTAATCGTGAGTATATAAACTCCGCGATAAAATAATTTTAAAATCTTAGAGAAATATTATTACTATTTTAAGAATATTTCGTTTTTTTTTCGTTACTGATTTTTTCTATTTAATGAACATGAAAAAGGTACCTTAAAACGTAATTAATAAACAGTCAGTAATAATGACCTAGGAATGTATAGTCAGGTATATTGATAAGGGCTATCTGCAACATATTATCGCTAATCATAATTAATTTAAATTTAATACAGATTAAAGTATTTAATCACTGTAGGTATTTGATTTGTTAAACTACGTCACGGTCAGGTTAAATCGAATGAACGTGTAAAACAGATGATAAGATTTTTTGAAACAACTTTGCAATAAACTTGAATTTCATTGCAACTACTACAAGGTAACAGAAATAGTAGAGAAGCGCGCATATTATAAACAATCTACGAAGTTAAGCAATGTTAGACGCGGGCACAAGTTTGACCGGTGGCTGCTGATGTCTAAATTACGTGTTTGCCTCTATGCTTCGGAGGTTATTATGATAAAAATGATTTTGGCACATCATTCATTTCGTTCATTATGTAACCTACAAATACATTTAATGTGTATATCAGAATGCGTACAGAATATAGGGTTTACAAGCTTAAATACCTTTTACTTTTATTCTCGGGGGAATATTACAAAAAATGCGTTTTCAGTCATTGCTTATTACATTTCGATATTGGTCGAATTTCGACCATGACCAATGCTATTACTTTAAACACTGACGGAAGAGTAGTTTATGCATCAGTCTATGGTATTAGCAAAATATATAGATAAAAAATTGAATAATTATGATAGGGGGTAATCCATTCAAATCAATAACTGGCACTGATAATTCTCAGTGGCAATAAATAAAAAATGTGACACATTTTCAACAGATTACCGCCCAGTGTGATTACATTATTTAATCCGCAAACATTTAAAAGCACAATCAGCAAGTGTGGTACCTAAATGGTATTATAAAGTAACACTTTAAATCTCAGTCCGCATAATATTTTTTCTGAGATTGTATTATTAATATATGATTCAAAATACCTGTAAAAAATTGTTTATAATTGTTTCGTTTTGGTTACCTATTTTACGTAAAACAAAGTTGGCTTATCAGATATTTTATATGATCATTACAGTCGGTAGACTTGGCACTTTTGAGAGCTTTATAAAGAATATTCAGGCAAGTAAGATTCCTCGTTATGTGTTCTTTCACCATTAAAGCAAGTGATTATTCATTGTGAATATGCACACAAATTTGGAAAAATCAGATACCTATACGTGCCAGGGATTTCAACCCTGGGCCCCGTGTGAGCAGCTCAAATATTTTTACTAGGCTATCACCGCTTATATGATAATAGTAATTTTGAATTCTAATTTAGGTTAGTAACAGTTTTCGAAGAAGTCATGAATATTCCTGTGTGGGAATATAATATGAAAGCACAATTTCGTTACTATTAATCATTCAGCATTTGTGATATTGTGACAGGGAACTGAATTTCGAACAAAGAGTACATTAAGCCCTCTCCTAATGTTATATTTTCCTCTGTAAATTGTGGCTTATATTGTGGATATTCAGTGTAATAGCAGTGTAGGCAGTAGGTGCTTAAAATACTAGAATTCAAGTCTCAATGGCGGCATAGTTGGTGTTTTAAAAAATATTAGATTGTAAAATATGACAATATTATAAAGCTTTATTGTTTGATTCAACTATAAACTTAATATACGAACTAGCGTTTGAATGCCGTAATTTTTGAATCTAAATTCGAAAAATATTTTTGTATTTGATAGGGAACCTTCATAGAGGAAGGTTTAAGGTTATGTATCATGTTTCGATAATTAAGGGTATAAACGTGGGTCCAATCGTGGGTCACAGCTAGTAAAAGATAAAGTGAGTTATATGAGAACGATTGACATAATG
>DWON01008589.1:0-12029 GCA_018251015.1 Phocides pigmalion okeechobee | reverse complement strand
GATGGACGCGGATGCGTTCCTACCCTTGAAGACTAAAATGGTCGCCTCCAATAATGTGTAACCGGCAACCATACCTCCCCAACCGAAACACAATCCACGAAGAACATGTTGCTTTACGCCGGGCTATGAGGGTAGCAGTGGTGCCCCCCAGGCGAGCTCTAACGGCTCTACCACCTTTAGGTTTATTACATTTAATTATTCTATGTTTTTAACGTGCAAAATACGACTAACGATTGTTTGTTTTGCGTGAGACTCATTACTCTCTATTTATACTCATGTTATGTCACAGTTGGATCGCGGACGAACGTAAAGTTTAATTTCGTCACGGCACTAAACAAACAAGCTATGACTAATATGTTTGGTTATTTTTTGCACAAAGCATAACGTAGGTCACAAAACGGGATCGCGTCAAATGCCCGAAGATACAATACGTTGGTATATAAATACTTCACACATATTTGTTGAGTTCAAGGTACGTAGAGATGTGAAGTTCAGTGGAAGAATCTTTACTAGAGTAGTGTGATAATATAATTATTTCAATATTATTAAATATTATAAGTATTATAATTAAAAGAGTAGGATGACTGATAGACCCAAAGATAACGCACAGCCGAAACCGTAAAACCTAGAATTTTGAAAACTTTAAAGTTATTTATATTATTTTTAAGGTTTTTGTAAATTCTTTTTTTGTTTTTTTTTTATTGTGAAAAAGTAAGAAACGGGCATGCCGGCCACCTGATGTTAAGTGGTCACTACAGCCCATAGACAACCACATCCAATCTCAAATAAAACATAAGTTCTATTTAAGGATGGACGCGGATGCGTTCGTACTCTTGAGGACTAAGATGGTCGCCTCCAATAATGTGTGTTCGGCAACCACACCATAAGTTGTTTTGATATAGTATTACGCAAGCATAAATATTTTTCAACAAATATATTATTCAAATAATGGAAAAGATAACTCTTGGAATATTTAAAATAAACATCAATCTCAAAGCAGTAGTTGCATGGAATCTATCTGAGGAATTGCAAAAATGAATTTACAATTAAATTGTTTTGATACAGTATTAAGTAGTATGAATACTTTGAACGATGATTTTTCGAATAAAAGATGGACAATGGAAGATAGCTATTGGAATATTTGAAATAAATTATATAAATCTCAATGCATTTATTAGAATGGAATGTATCTGAGAAATTGTAAACTTAAATTTACAATTTCAATGTTATGATTTGGTACTAATCGTAATCTTGGGATTAAATAATGCTGCGAACAAAACACATATAGTATGCCACCAGATGTCTGGTATAATACTTTGTACGACAATAGTAATAAACAGAGATTAACTCGGGGATAAGTACGCCAAAACACGGTTTTTATGAAAATGGAACGATAAAACTCGTTGTGGAAAAAATAATTCATTCGGTGGAGATTTTTCTTTTAGTAATTGGTGTGCAGAATAAAAAAAGAAAAATGAATTATGTTGACATATTTTTAAGATATAATATACAAATTGTCAGCTGGGAAAGGAAATAATAATACCATGAGAAAACGATTTTGATTAAGCCTATGGTTTTAACTTGATGTACCTATATTTGAAATGAATAGGAAAGGCTTATATTAAAAAGCAAAACAAACATCATTACCGATGTCTACATTGAAACATATTACTTGTAAAATATTTAGGTTTATTTAATAAAGGTTAATAGATATGTTTGAAATAAAAATTCCGATATAAAGTACGTGATCTTGATCCTATAAAACCGATGGACAAATAGTAAAGTATTGGCAGAACTTGGAATTTTCCAGCGGTGCTTTGTCGATTGTTCGTGACAGGCCATTAAGCACTGAACAACTAACTATACTCAATACATTAGGTACGTGTTTCTGTGTCATAGACAACTTTGGCGTATAGAAATGGCGCATCAGAACAATCTACGGCGTCCTGTCATTTGTCACATACATTCCATTTCAAGCTAGTAGTTACTCTTGCATATATGTTACATCAAGCATCAAGTATTTTACCTTAGAAGAAATAGGTTATTGAGTAATATATTGTTCTTTTTAAATAAAATATTTATTATGCCTTGTGTGACGTCATTATTTAAGAACTCCATAGATCTCTGCAAGTGTACATTTTCCATTTCACGTATTTGGACGCTAAGCGAAGAAATTATTGGTAATGTTGTTTTATATGATATTTTCTCCCAGATTTTTTTATTGCAATAGATACAAATATAACATAGACTACTTTCTCTTTTTCATCTATCACTTTATGAACGCTTATTGACTAAACTACTGATCGTTTCATATAAAGGAGATATGTATACACCAAAACTTACTTGATTGCAGTTGTTAGATTATTGTTTCAATGTTTTTTATTATTAGAAGGTAAATGGCAAACGATCTTATAGACCACCTGAGGGTAAATAGTCACTGCCAAATTGTTTGAACATCTGAAGAGAACTTAATGACTGAATTGCACTGGATGTAACTGCTTCAAGTTAAATATAGGTGTGGTGGTTGTAACTCCACGATTGACTGTTGCAAATTCTATTACCATCATTATTAGTTTTTTCAAGTCTGTTGAGTCAAATTATTTAAATAATTAATTAAGCTAAGTATAATCATCATCGTAATACTTTCCAATTCGTTTTCGGTTACCACGATTATTCAGGATACTGTCATTATATAAGGAATGGCCGCAGTCTGGCCTTAAGCTCTTTACGTTTGCTAAGTGTAATAATGAACAACTTAAAATATTTATTAGATTCGAGTCTAAGTTAACTTTAACTCGTGTTCTACCGAGTTTCTAAAGTGATATAAATTGGGATAAGCGCTGAAACAATCTACGAAGGCTAATGCAAGCCCGTAAATCGTCCGCTGCAATAAAAAAGGATCGGCCACAACACGAACTGTTTATCACCGAGGCTTTTTCCTATTTGTTTTAATTTGTGCGAACGCTGTTATTTGCTGTTTTGTTCCATAGGAACTTCGTTTTAGCGTTACGAAGGAAATAAAATTGTTTGTTTGAACAATCAATACGTCGTTTATTACCATATATTGTATAATTGCTGAGTCCAACGTATCTTATAGAATGAAAATGGTTAAGGTACTCCGTCCTGGCCAAAAAGCGTATATAATCTTCAGTCACTTTTGAGATTTTTCAGTTTGGAAGCAATTATATTTTCTTTGTGGTAAAGCAAGTGATAATTAAATGTTTTAAATGATTTAAAAAAATAAGAGGTAATATGTTTCTTATATTTCAAGTCACAAAAAATTAGCTTTCTATCATAATAACTGTAGTATATATTTACAAAAGAGTCTTTAACTAAACTTAGTCGTTAACTCAATTGAGTCCTTAACTGATTTCATATCTGTTAAGTGGCTGCTATTATATTCATCTTTGTTTCAACTTATGACATACTTTAACATTTTGAAAATGCGTATGTTTGTCGTACCATTCTAGATGTAATATTCAAAATTAAATGTGAAAAATGTATGAACAAATATTTGTTTCATATACGAGTTATGCTTTGTCTTATGCCACCTACACAGCGGCAAAGCTAGGTCAAATATCTTTTGGGTCAAGAGAGTACTTCACGAAGTAAAATTTTGCATATTTGGAAATAGAAACTCTAAAAGAACTTTCAAACAGGTATTGTTCGACGTATCCCTCGGGTGCTCTGACGGGAAATTTCTGGAAAAAGGTCTCCAGTAACTGAGATCATCGGGATCGTGGTACCAGTTTAGAAAAGGAATTTTACTTTTGAGTATAGTTTAGCGGGATCATGAGACTGTGATTGCATAGTGGTATAATTTTAGGCAAATTATTATTTTGTATACTTGATAGATACAAAATATTTTCCTACCAATTGAGAGCCTACATCAATTTTTGAAATCGACTGATAATAATCACAAAATTTGAAATCCTGTTGTTTGATACGTATTTGTTTATTATTTGCAAGATGGCGGACTGATGGAACTGTCTGATCTGTCTGCGGTAAATCAACATTGGCAGATGAAGCGTACCAGCTTAATTTCAGGACTCCAATTATATTCTAGGATATTAAAAAACAAAATATACGAATAATAACAATAAATAAAGATATAATCATTACTATTCTTTATCGTGGGTGCAACGACTATCTGTGTGTGTCTAGATGTAAGATGGAAATCTTTGTGTGTGCTCTTGACACTCATAAACACTGAGATTTAAATTAACCATGTAAAAGTTTAATGTTTCCGGTATTATGCTCCGAACTTTATGTGGTACGATCTATTGCCCGCGATTTCGTTCACGTGGTACATAAATTGACTTCTTTATTTTTTAACATATTTAAATGAAAAAGAACGCTAAATGTTAAGTGAATCCCATCACAATAAAATTCTGTAAACTGCATTCAAATCAGATAAGCCTTTTTGAGATTAGCATGCACAAACATACAGACATATAGACAGACAAAATAAAAAACTTTTTTTTTAGGTTCTGTTGCGTACCCTATTATGAATTTTTAAATATACTTGCCATGTACAGGCAGCGATCAGTTACAGTTTTATTATATGTATAGATTAAGATAGGGTGCTCTGTTATGATAGCACAATCTCCCGTTAAGATCGCAACGAACGCATTACTTCCTCAAAAAGTGAGTGTTTAAATCGCCGAGCCCTGTAACTGAAGGGTGCTTGACCTTGTTAAGTGTTTTAAAGCTGTCTCATCTCATTCCTTTTGGTATTGACGAGGTACTCGGTCCGACCTTCTGCGGAAGAGCGGCCCCGCCGTGAGAGTGCTTAGCTCAGACAATCGATCAAGGCTGCTCCAATATCCGGCCGGGAAATACAGTTTCCTAATGTTAGAGACTAAACCTGTGTGGGAGACAGGTGAATCAGTACTTTAATCAATAAATGAAATTTACAAATAATTGTAATTAATAGTACTAGTAGTAAATAATAATAATAAATAATTATCAAAATGAAAATTGTATTATACAATAATAACTAATTGTAATTAGTTGTTTAATTAATTTTAGGCTTTTAGTACAATTAGTTTCAAGGTTTTAATTATTGTAATTAAAATTTACATAAAAAAATACAAATTTTAATTTATTATGTTGTTGTATTGTAAATTTAATTACAAATAATATATTTATTGAAATATTTTTCAATTACATGTCAGTCTGTATTTTTTTACTTTTTGTATTTTTTTGTAACAGAGATTGATAAGTAATATTACGTACAATATGATTTTTACTAATATCATCGCGAAATTACTGACTACTCGTTACATAGTAAAAAGTATGACATTATATTAGTAGCTACTACACCGTATGGATATTTATAAACAACTTTAATTAGTTATATTACTTTTTTACTAAAAAAGGAGGGAGTTTGAGTGTCGTATCTGCTCCTTTACAGTAACTACAAATAGTTTCTCTTGATTAATGATGAATCAACCATTCCCAGTGTTATGAAGGCTAGATTTTTCCCCAGTTCTCTCAATCACCGAAAATGGAGCTGATTGCCCTAACCATATGAGAGCAAGTATATAATAAAATTACAGAGACGAGATATCTCGGCCAGAGTTTGCGATGCAAATTTACATGATTTGCTTCTCACATACGAATACTGATGCTCGTAGCGAGCATCTAGCGAAACTAAATTTGCGTAGAATGTATTTTATTACCTTTATTACTAGATACAGTTATTTATTTTTATATCAATAACCTAACCAAATATTAATAAATATTTTTTTGCAAAACTTGCCAAGCAGAGAATGGTATTAAATTCTGTACCTTTATATTATGTTCTGTACTTTTATTTTCTGTTATTTATATTATGCCGATTTCTAAGAAGTAATAAAAATTCGTTTTAAGATTTTCTTTTTTGTAATTAAAGTGTAAATAAAGAATTATACATATAAATTAGAGTTTAGTATATAATAGCCACAATAGTGGTAATGGCTATTTGCTTTATAATATCAATTCCACTTATTTGTTATAAAAAAATCAATTTTGTTCAATAGTATCACGTTTGATCAACACTGCCGGTGGCAAGAGGGCTGGTTCTTATCTCGCGCAGAGAATTGCGATAGCTATTATGCGCGGGAATGCAGCTAGTGTTCTTGGAACCATGCCGCATGGGCACGGACTCCCTTTAGATTGTTTAGGTTAGGTGTTTATTATAATTAGTTTTAAGATTTTCATCATTGTAAATATGAAAATATACATCACTCAACTTTGAATACAAATTTAAAAATCTTACTTATTCTTAGACTTTACATACCCAAACCAAAAATAATGAGCTGTCATTTGTTTTTGCCTAATATGTATCCTTTCGTGGCCTTCTTTATGTCAAAAGTCCTGGGCACGTGTCTATTTATGATAAAGACGGTACTGTAAATAGCAAATCATGAATTCCGAAGAACGTTCACTTGAGTTTTAGAAAACCATGAGTAATTTTAAGTTCGCAAACGAACAAGTGAAATTACGAAGTAATAATTGGCGTTTCGTTTCGCGTCTTCCGCATTCATTATCACGCGTTCCTTAAGGCTTTTCTTTGTAAGTAGCGCAATTCAAACTTATTATTACGTTCCAACGATTTCTTGCTTTGAGACCCTGTTTTTCTTATTTACTGCGCTTGTTTTTTGACAATATATCAAACTGACGTTTTATGAGGAAAATTCCACAAATGTTTCTTTCGCGCAAATGTATAAGCGTGTAATATAAGGAAACGTGTTCTTGTATGTAAGCTAAAATAAGCACGTATGTGTAATTTTTATACCCAAGTACACTTATAAAATAAGTTTTGAAGGTGGGAGACCTAAGGTTCGACCGGGGAGGTAACACCGCCGTCCTCATATTCCGCCATATAGCATTACTTGTATTTCGGTTGGAGAGGTGCTGCTGCTAGCTACATTTTGAAGCGAGGCGACCACGTTCGAGCTCAGATAGGATTTCAGCCGTGTTTCGGTTGTACGTGGGTGTCTATGGGCTGCGACTACTTAGCATCAGGTGGTTTGCATGTTCGTTCGCTATTCTTCTCATATAAAAAAGTTTTATAAAATATAAAAATGTACTGGTAGCTTTTGTAATAATAATAAATAAATAAGCGCATAATATATATACATATCATTATCAAAATATTACTAACAAAAAAACTAAAAAACACGTTTTTATAAATAAGTATGTGTTGATAATAGATCATTGAAAAAGTACCCTACGCTCTTTTTTACATCGCATTTTTTTTCTTATTTATACTTTTTTGGTTTGATTTTTTATAAAAGCGTGTTTTTTAGTTTTTTTAACTAGTTAGTTTTTTTCTCTCTCTAGCAATATATATATAACGGATAAATACACATAAATTTTATTTTTATATTTACAACGATGAAAATCTTAAAACTAATTACAATAAAAACCTAATCTAAACAATCTAAGGCGAGTCCGTGCCCATGCGGCATGATTCCAAGAACACTAGCTGCATTCCCGCGCTGGATAGCAATCGCAATTTCTGCGCGCGATATGAAACAGCCCTCTTGTTACTGGCAGCATCGATCAAACAAAGTACTATTTGTTTGAAAAAAATTGTGGCACGTGGACCCCGAGGGCCAAAGGTTTCAAAGCCAAGCGGAACAAATACGTAATCACGGATAAATTGACATACTTAGCCGTAAATCAAGTTTTTTTTTCGGAGTATTTAATTTTATTGTTTCCTAAAACACAAATCTAAAATATAGAATATCGTTCAAGATTTTTTTCTCGATAAGTTTGCGTATAATTTCATGACCTTTGGGCGGTCAATTTTTCTTCTCCAAAAGCATAAATAGTGGTCACGGCTAAACTTATCACGAACCATATTGAGTATCCATTACATTGTAAAATATTTATAAATTCCGCTATGATATGACTTTAATATCATATCATACATTCATATTTATATACCTAAGATCATTCTTATATACAAACACTAACGACACGGCCCAGTTTTGCTCGGGTAATGGAGTTTATATTTACTTACATTATTTTTCTTTCATACGTGCATCCAGTCATTACCTAGTTGCAATAACTAACAATTAGAAACATCTATTTCGAACGACGACTACATTAATCTATTAAATTGAAGTATTTGATTTCTCGCCCAATTTACAACAAAATCTTAACTTATTATGCACCAAAACCTTCCTCAGGAATCACTCTACCTGATGTTGAAAACCGTGAGAAAATCCGTACAGTACTTTTTGAGTTTATCACGAACAGACAGACGAACGCGACGGGGGATTTTGTTTTATAATGTTTAGGAATACTCATATCAAACTGTTACTGACCCACTCTTGGGCACAGTCTTCCCTGAAAATAAGAATGTTACGCCATTACCCTGAATGCTGAGAAGGCATATTGGTGGACTTGTGTATTCATACTCATATTTATATACGTCTTTATATACGTAAGGGGATTCATATACTAAACTTCTACATATACGTGAGCGGACCTAACCTCTGAGTCGAGTAAATGGAGCGTGAATTATATATGACGTTGGGCTGCGGATTACATCACTGTACCGCAGGTGTGGAGTTCTCTATTTACTTAAGTACGTTGTAATATCAAAGAGATTTATTTTTATTTCAGCACCAGTGCTCACGTACTCGTGGAAGCTCAAATTTCGATTACAAGCTGATGTCGTTGATGAGAATTTCTGCGAATTTTCCGTTTCAAATGAATTCATTGCTACTCGCTATTTCATGTTGTTATTATTTGTTAGGGGTCCGCAAATTCGTCAAATTGTAAATGTAAAAATTGTAGATGCCAGTCAGTCACAGCTTATTTTCTACAAAAGATCGCACAGACGATAAGAGTTGCTATTAATGATTTCTGGAATTCTATTATATTTGTTTTTTGTTTCATCATTGAGTCACCAAGATTTTAAAACACTAATAATATATAATCTAACAGAACGTTTGCTTGAATTAACTATATTATGAAAAAAAATATATAAAGGAGAAATATTTGAAGAAAAAACATACATTAGGTTCATGAAAATATTATGGTTAAAGTTGATATATCTTAATATATATTTTTTTATTATGAAAGGGTAAGAAACGGGCATGCAGGACACCTGATGTTAAGCGATCACTGCAGCCCATGGACAACCACGCCCAATCTCAAATAGAACAGAAGTTCTATTTAAGGATGGATGCGGATGCGTTACCACTCGTGAGGACCAAGATGGTCTCCTCCAATAATGTGTGTCCGGCAACCACATCTTCCCAATCGAAACACAATACATGAATAACTTGTTGCTTTGTGGCGGGTTATGAGGTTGGCGCTGGTGCCGTCAAATGGTGGTGTTACAAATGTAACATTTGTAGGACAAAAGTGTGCAATAAAATCCCTTAAAATGGAGATTTTATTTAAAATCTGAATATTGATTTAAGTATTCAATATATAGCCAAAATGCGGTTTTGGAGTTAACGTCAATCGCAGTATTATCTTCTTGGCTACGAAATAGCTACGTTGCTACGAAGCTACGAATGCGGAGCGACGGCGCTACGGATCACCGCTAGCACGTATCTCGGTTCACTTAACTCGATTTCAATAATGCGCCCGATTTATTCCAATTCCACCCCAAACACCCTTTAAGCCCGGCTGTTAAATTGCCTCTTGCCAGCGTTATTACCATTCCCTATAATTTGGTAATTAGCGAAAGGAGGTCAAATTGTGAAAGATGGTATAATAGCGATCCCTATTTTAATAGAAATGATTATAACTCATTAATTTGATTGCTACAAAGATATTTTAGGTAAACTGTGGGGAGCAAAGTTTATTCTACTTTGTTGCTTCAACAGCTAACCTACGTTTAATAGCTGTTCTTGAACAAAACGGTTTTAAGGGTGGGAGAACTATAGTTTGACAGGGGAGATGGTCGCCTCGCTTCAAAGTGTAGCCGGAAACCGCACCTCTCCAACCGAAACACAAGTAAGGCTTTACGGTGGATTATGATGGCGGCAGTGGTACCTCCTCGGTCGAACTATAGTTCTGCCACCTTTAAACTTAAATTAGTTTAAATACAAGAATCGCTTCACTATGTGGAATAGTATGTCCCCGGTCGAACAATCGTTCTATCACGTATTAAAACTTCACAATGTTGAGAATCCTAGAGAGGGGTTATGAGAGGGGTAATATTAACTGTTTTTTAAATAAAATTTCCACAATACGAGTGTATATGTAAAACAGAAAACTCGTTTGCATAATTCGTATCTGTAAATGTACACATTGAATTCAAAACGGCAAAAGCTAAAGCAATTAAATCCTGACGGGAATGAGTTGCTGCAGTTGTATGCTAACAAAAATATCATTTTTACTAAGCACACGTAACTTTTTAATATTGTATAGAGAAATATAATAAAACTTTTACCATAATTCCGTAGTCGGGTTTTACGACGCTCCGTCGACATTTTACTGAGTAAGTAATACAAAATGTATGCTATGGTGACTCGAGTAATGAAAGTATTTATACATGTTACAACGTAGGAATTTAATAGCTTCTGAAGTAGGTACAAAGATGAAAAAGTAAAAACATTTTAATATTTTGTGCCAAAGGTTTTTTCTGTCGGCACCGGTCAACAGAACGGATAAAGCCGATGAATAAAATCAATTTACATTGTAACTATGACATTTAGTAAGTATATTCCTTATAACGAAATAAAGTATTTTAATTTTACTAACTCCATACAAAATACAAGTCTTATCAGAAGTTAATTACAGGTGCATAGTTATTCATGAGAATTTATACGATCGCTTGATGTAAGTGAGCTGGCTACCAAAATTTTCTACCGAAACGAAACTGAACGTTTTTGAAATGTGAAATACTCGTATAGAGATTCCATTTCAATTACATTTTGGAAGAGACAAAATTTTTTCATGACTATTTTTATATATATATATATATAATATTACTTTATAAACTGTAATGTTTTAGAAACTGTAATAGCCACTTTCTAAGCGAATCACTTTAGTAGCAATTATAAGACCTCTTTTGAAATTTAAATCCGTTTTTTTTTCAATCCTTCCTTTACATGTGTGAAATGTTTTTCTTATTTCAATTACATCATTATATAAAGGTTTATAGATTTTTTGCTCTCAAAATTTACCCATTTAAGCTTATATATAGAGCATTTTGTGAGATAAGAACAGACTGATAGTTTTGACTCTGTGCCGAGGCAAAACGGCTGCGAGATATTTCTAGACGGATAGATTAACAAATGGACACGACAAATGAATTCCTTTTTAAGTCTGTAAGCTACAGAATTTTATAAATGAAAAGGGAGTTATATAATAAACAATAGTTCTATATAAAGATAACATGCTGTAACATATACAACAAAAATGCAACATGTACTTTGTTCAGTTCAGATATGATGCTATTTTCCTATTTTCTTGAGACTCACCTTGAAATTATATTCGTTCGAGATGCACGAGATGCATGTAAATGCGGTGTACTAAAATGTTTTATTGGAGTTTAAATCGCTCTGCTCATTCTTTGAACGAATAAGGTCATGTTTCAAACGAATATTTATGAATACATCGTTTATTTATTTTTCAAACGTAGCGAAACTTTTTGTGGTTTAAACAGCTATTTATTTTTTAACAGTGGCGTACGCTCATGGTATTTTTATGTAATTGTATGATAAATCACATATACGTGAGACATTTTATTTTAGTCTCCAGGGAAATTTCACATTTGTGATTGATCATTAACATTTGCACTTCGTATAAATTATGAGTGTTCTATATACCTGTAATGGCGACTCAGACTGAACCAAACTAATTGTTAAAATAAATACCAGTGTATAATTTGATAGTATATCTAAAATAAAATAAATAACCGCTACCCTCAGAACCCGCCGTAAAGTAACATGTTCTTCATGTATTGTGTTTCGGTTGGGGAGGTGTAGTTGGCGGACACACGTTATTGGAGGCGACCATCTTAGTCCTCAAGAGTAGGAACGCATCCGCGTCCATCCTTAAATAGAACT
>DWON01008588.1:0-12029 GCA_018251015.1 Phocides pigmalion okeechobee | reverse complement strand
ACCATATAATAACGTTATCTTATGATTTATTTATTTGTAATTAAAATAGCAAATGAGTACCTACATTAAAGAAAGAAATTAGAAAGAATTTTTAAAGGCCGCCACCCTCATATTCCGCCGTAAAGCATTACTTGTTGGTTGGAGAGGTGCGGTTGTCAGCTATAGTTTGAAGCGAGGCGACCATTTTAGTCATCAGGAGTAGCAACTACGTTCGAGCTCAGATAGGATTTCCGTCGTGGTTGTGGATGTACATGGATGTCTATGGGCTGCGGCTATTTAACGTCGGGTGTTTTACATGATCGTTTGCAACTCACTTAAAAAAACCTCCCCTGTCGAACCGTCTAGATTCCGCCACTTTGCAAATAAGTCTTAGATAAGTTTCTTGTCGTGTTTGCAAAACAATTACTAGAACAGCCAAGTGTAAACGACAATAAGAAAAACAAAAGTTATCTACTAACTAGGTTTATAAAAATAATATAATATTTTGCACATGAATCATACTCGGTTGTCTTGTTTAGCTAAAAAACTGCAAAAAATATGACTACTGCCTACACGTGCTCGCCATCTGGCATAATAGGCATTACGGAGAACTAGTTAACCATCCGGGTTTTGTACGGCTGCAATTACGACATCACATTACAAAACTTTAAAACTCTCGCCTTTTTTCTGCTAAAATATGCATGTGTTATACATATAAACCTTCCCCTTGAATCACTCTGTCTATTGTTGAAAAACGCATTAAAATCCGTAGCGTAGTTTGGAATTTCTAAGCGTACAGACGGTAAGCGACTTTGTTTTATACTATGTAGATTTACGAGACCTATTTGTTTATAATGTGTTTTTGCATGGTCGCGATTATTAGAATTCTGCTGTTTACCAAAAGATATAATAGGCAAATACAATGTATCTTTTTAAACAACTACACGACGGGCTTGCGACATAGATCTACAACTCTTTACTAGCAAGGCATCCTACAGAAGATATTCGTAATTAGTTCTCAGGAATTGAAATATATTTCTTTTTGTTGGAAAAGTAGGATACGAGCTTGCGGAACTTCTAATTTAAAAGGTCTTTGTAGCCCATGGACTACCTCAAACAAGACTTAAGTCCAGTAAATATAGCCAGCAACCGCACTTCCCTAACCGAAATTCAAGAACTGTTTACGGCGATTTATGAAGTCGGCGGTGGTACCTGGTCAAACTATTGTTCTACCAACATAAAAATTGTTTGTTCGATATCCATAAACGGTAGAAATAACTTGCCATCAGGATAACTAAATGTCCATTCGTTACTTCCGCGTGATCAAAGTTCAACTGCAAAGTTTATTTTTATAATTGATATCATTACATGTAATTCCAGGAGGACCACCCAGACCTGTGCGAGTTGCAGCTGTCGCCACACCAGCTTATATATGATATGTACAACACGATAACTCTCTCCGAGATTAAAGGCTACGCTATGATGCAGTTCTCCTGGATGCTTCTCAGGATATATGGAAAAGGTGTGTGAGATAACATTTGGAATAAGCATAATAATCAACGTCAGAGTAGTGGCTGCTTTATTTACTAAAATTTATTATTTTTACATATTAATAAGATTAGAATTTATCCGAAGGTTGGATGTGTCGCCACTACGGAAGACTACATAAATTTTAATGCTCATTTTAATGTTATAGAAAAATTGATATTTGTATAATAACAAAGTGTCAAAAGATATTATTTTGCTTCATCCAGACCAACCACAACAAATTAAAATACAATCCAAGGCTCCCTTTTTAAGTTTCCCTAACCGCTAACACAGTAGCGTGTTTATCACGGTTAAGCAACAAAAATAGGCGTGATGGTGGTGTGGTCAGAGTACAAATATGTACAAATTGTGCAATTAAAACACTTATGCGAACGGTTCAGTTTCCAGGAAGCGACGATTTTCGCTGCGTAATACGAATATAGTGTACGAACGCACTCGTATATTAGTAATGTATCGAGTTACATATCGCTCGCAACAACATTCTCGGTAGTTAATGATGAAGCCCACGTTTGCTAATTCGAATAAAAGCTGGTCAAAATATTATTTACACTACAAACACTTATTTATTCAAAACCAGTTATTTACCTTCGGTTTGCTTTAACCGAAGTCGATATTACGAAATTTAAGCAATGAAATGATAAATAAATGAAATGATAAACGAATATTATTCTCAACAAAAATGGCTGCGCCCGCGACTCCATCAGCATTAATTTTACTACCTACGCATACATGTATCCAGTCAATATTTAATTTCTCGCCCAATTTAGAAAAAAACTTAACTTAATTATGCATTAAAACCTTCCTCGGGAGTCACTCTACCCGTTATTGTAAACTGTGAGAAAATCCGTCTAGTACTTTTTGAATTTATCACGAACATACAGACAGACGGGAGTCTTTGTTTTATAATATTTAGAGATGACAGGAGAGATAACGCACATCTGGGTTAGAATAACAATGTAGACAAAATAATACGGGTAATCTACATAACTATTTGTTGTCATAATATTGTATAGTAGTTTTATAATTACCGTAATATTTGTTTTACGGTTTCGCTTATTGGCTTCAACACGATACGTTATGTTAATCCATTTTGTTTAGCTTATCACAATTTTTAACGTTTAACGTTCAAATATAATCACATCGTTATAACACGATGCATTTAGACATCTGTGTCTATAAATCTACGGTGCCCGACAAACTTAGAAATCAATGCATATCCAAAACCGCTGAACTTAGAATACTGAAATTTTGCAGATAATTGGCACATAGTTAGGTGATCACTAAGAAAGGAATTCTGGAAATTCAATCCTTATGAGGGTGAAGTAGATCAAAGAAAAAACTATCATTTCCTTGTAATAGATTTTCTTAAAATATACATATAGCAAATATGCATAGATCTGCATGGTTAACTGGAATGTATTATAAATATCGACTTGTCAAACGAAATCGCGGACAAAAGTTAGTTTTAAATATGAACGAATAAGACAACAACCCGCCTACACATAGAAAAAACCGAGCCCTTGACATAGAGCGAACGAAGGAACAACACAAGACCCTTATAATTATGTAAGTACATAATTATCGAAATCGGTACACGTATAAATGTTTACCTAACGTTACTCAGTCATAACTAACAGCAAACCTTACCAAGCGGCGATAAACTCAGCGAAGTAAATAATAAATAACAAAAGATAAATATTATTAAAATAACCCTGAACCGTTTAGAGAACGTATTGATTGATTCGTGGCTTCATTACGAAGAAATCTACATAGTTCATCGATGATTTTAAACGGAGCACAGTTCGAAAGGTGGGAAAACTATAATTCGACCGGGGAGGTACCATCGCCGCCCTCATAATCCGCCGTAAAGTATTACTTGTGTTTTGGTTTGAGAAGTGCGGTTGCCGGTTACACTTTGAAGCTAGGCGAACATCTTAGTCCTCAAAAGTAGCAACGTATCTACAATCGAGCACAGACAGGAGTTGAGTCGTGTTTGTGGTTGTACGTGGATGTCTATGGGCTGCGATCATTTAACACTAGGTGGCTTGCATGCGCGTTTGCTACTCTTCTCACATAAAAAAATATATATATTGCTGACATCTTTCAGGTACAGAAAAATATAAAGAATAGTTCCAAAGAAATACTTCTTATATAACATGTTATTGAAATAGATATAACATATATTTTTTTATTAAAAATTGTAATATATAATATTAAAGAATCAATATTATAATCCTGAGATTACTAGGATGATCGTACGTATTTATAAATGATAATTGATGTTATTATGTTATGGATCTCATTATCAGATCGTAATCAAATTAAACTACCCCTTAAGTGCCAAAAATATGAACGAAATCCATCAATTTTGCGTAAAATTGTCACTGAATACATTAAAAAAATCTCTGGCAAATTGAGAATCTAGATCTTTTGAAGTCTTCAATATCGGTCTTTGTCAGTAACTTCCGTGTCTCAATCAGCACGTCATAATTTCAATTGATCCGTATTCGTCAACGGGTCGCGGCAGGAAAAATCTGCATCGAGATTTTTCCTTATTTAGAACGGAAGATACTAATTTGGAAGGACCGCGTATTTCTATACTTGCAACATACATTTAACACTTTGACTGCGGCGGTCACATATTACATCGGTCAGCGTAGCGAGAGGCGAAACTAAACTGGAGTTTATTTCAGACTGAAGGTAGCGCATCTTCAGTCTAAAGAAAATTCATCAAAATATTGCACTTTTCACTTTTGTTCGGCCGTTATCTATATAGACAATATACAACACAGGTGTACAAGCCGCGAGCTGGTTGCGAAATATACACAGCAATGTTGTACGCCACAGGGAAAGTATTAACAACATCGTCCTTAATGTGTTCTATTGCAGGTAACTTCACCCAGGAAGCTAGTTTAACGAGACAAAGGTACGGCGAGCGGTCGGCAAAGACCGCAGCAGCTGCTAGAGATGCCCTGGCCATGGCGAGACGAGATATATATAGATGCGACCCTCCTGTACATAAAGAAGGTATGCGCCCTTTTAGAAATGGAACATTTATTACTAGGAGAACGATTTGCATGTTTTTGTAGCACATTTATTTGGAAATACTAGGCAAATGTGCAGCCTACACCAACTCTTCCGTTCATATATATTCGGAATGTGCATGATACTTTTGTAGTCTGTCAAACTTGCGTCGACATGTCAGAAGATCATAGTAGAATGACAAAACATTCACTGAAGACAGACAATTGTCCCCAGTACACTAAAACCGCAATGCAACACTGCGATTATATGGCAGGAAACACTGACGTCAAAAGATATGTAGTGCATTACGTGTCCGTGTTTGTATTGGGATTAGGACACGCTACGAGTGATACATCGCACCTTTAAAATGATAAAGACTATATAGAGATATAGTTAATTAATCGTTTTTTTTCTTGGAAATATGAAATAAATATTAGTATGTGTATGAAATTTAAGAAACAAAACATTTGCATGAGTTTTCTTGAAAAATCTTATTTTTATAAGTTACTTAATATTTAATTTAACTTTATATTATAAGTAGTGATACATCAAATTCCGGAATCTATCATTTCTTACGGTAACCATACCGGTCAGATAAGCAAAGTGTTCCGGATTCGATTCTCGGCTATGCAAACATCTGATTAATCCCTTAGGGTTTTTTATGTTGGAAAAATAGCAAATGAACGTGTAAGCTATCTGATGTTAAATGTTCTTGCAGCCCATGAACTAAACTCCCGCCTCACGTCGTGCACAGATGCGTTCCTACTCTGGAGGACTGAGATGGTCGCTTTTTGTCAGTTAGCGGTAATCACACCGCTCCAACCGATACAAAACTGCTTTACAGCGGACTGTTGCAGTGTCGTTCTACCACCTTGATGTACAACAACTAGTAATATTTGTGGCGTTTCCAGGCGAGACATACGCGCAAGTGACCCGTTTACTGCAAGGCTACATCGAGAACGAAGTGGACATGAACAGCGACCGCACTTGCGGCGAGAACTGCGCGTATTACACGTTGACAAAGAACCACGGCTGCTTCAAGCAGCAGCCGCTCTGCACCAACCAGCCCGCCTGCCGCGGCAGGATCATCGACTGTCAGTACATTGATTCCGACATGTGGATTTGTCCAGCGGTAAATTTGATTTCGTTTTACTTATCAATTTACAAACATTCGCTTGAGATGTTGTTTTTTCAAATCTTATCATATAAGTAGTAAAACCAAATTGTTGTATACTTATGCAATAGTTTAAGATTTTTGTTTTTGATGTACTTAAAATTGAAAGATGAATTACGACCAAAAAGCTTTTGATTTTCATAAGCTACGTAATATCACGATCGAAACCGTCGGGCACAGCTAGCCCTGTTTATACATTAAATATATTTTGTTTATTGTAGTCCCAGATCAATCCTACAGTTTCCGTGATTCCTGAGCATTACCACTTCTACTAACAAATTCTAAAAGCAACCCCTCTCTCCACAAATCTCTTTCTTTAAAAAATCACGCGTCCGAATTAGCTTTACATAACTAAAGTACGTAATTATAATATAAATATATTATATTTTCCAGAGTTCGAGCAGCAAGCGGCGTTACGAATGGATCGAGTACGAGAACGGACGGACCCTCGGGCGCGCGAGCAGCTGCTACCGCGGCACGTCCAAGGTGAAAACAATTTGTTATTCAGCACACGTGTGCGGCGCAGGATGTTGGCCCCAACATTGGCTCCAACGTTGGTCCAACGTCACAATATATGTGGCACGCATCCCGACAATCATGTAATCGTATCTTCCATACATACATTAAAACTGAGGGGGGATTGTATGTACACCGGGTGTTGCTTTAGATTATTGACACGTTTTGATATTTTGCTTGTCTGTAACACGAAACCCAGTGAGACATTTTGAATCAAAACGATAGCCTAGCCCTTAAACTGGCAACATATAAGAACTGTTTCTTTAACTGTTGCTGTGAATATATTTTTCGACCAATTGAACGGTTAGTGGTTTCATAAATAATATTTTAGAAGGAATCCAATGACAGCAACAGAATATAATAAAACTGAAATTAGTTGAGGGCTTTTCTATACACTTACCGAGAGAAGAATTTGGTTCGATTTACTGCGTAGTGAGTCAGTTATCAACATGTATTGCAAGTTTGAGGTCAGTAGATTAACAAAACAAATTGCTGTGTAAGTAATTATTTTAGGTGGACTTTATCCATGTATAAATTACTATCAATTATAAACGTCAAATTAGGTTTCAAATATTTGTTAGTACAAGTCTGTGCAAAAATGATTGTATTTTTAATGTTAATGTAACTACTAAAAAATGTTTAGAGAAGCCCTTAAAATAGTTGAAAAAAATATATGAATTTTAAAATGTTAGGGACGATTGTATGACTATTCTTATTTGTATTCATTTTGTTGGCAATTTCTCGTCTTTTTAAATAGTATTCGTAGTTTAACGTAAACTTAACTTAAGGTGACATAACGTAAACGTAACGTAACGCAACGTTTAACGTAAAATCGTATCCATACCACGGTCGATCATAATGGGTTGGAAGACGCATTACATATACATAACGGTGCATTTTGGTTCTTGATCGGACAAGACCGTAAATACGCGTGTGAGTGTCTGCAGGTGGACTCGTGGTGGCGTTGGTTGTTCTGGCACTGCTCGTACTGCATGTGCCTCTGCGACGAGGAGGGCCCCGCGTCCGACCGCTACTTCAGCCTCTGGGAGACCACTTCAGACGTCAACAACAACAAGTTAGTCGGCTCGCTCCACGACGCCCGCACACGTTTAGAGATGTCATAGGACGGACAAATTGACCCGTGACTAGGCTCTTTTGAAATAAACGTGTTTAAATAGATATTTTCTTCCAAAGGTCGACTCCTGGTGGAGATGGACTCTCACTCACTGCTCGTACTGTTTCTGTCTTTGCGAAGACGAGGTCGGCGCCAGTGAACGCACGTTCAGCTTGAGAGAAACACTGGCGGACGTAGAGAAGAACAAGTCAGTAATTCTGACTGGCAGCCATGTTACCGTCGATCTAACCCACAACGCTGTACAAAGCAATTACTAATAAACGGGTACATGTCGTAGCGTGTATATAGTATCGCTTTAGCGGGTTTCTTATGACATTTCTTTGTGCTAACAGCCTGGGTGTGCGGGTGTCTTCATATATGTTCAGTGAGTAATCCAAAAAGTTTCAAAAATGCCGTTTTGCAGGGTAGTGACTGGCTTGCGTATCGTGCAGCTTGGACGGGTGTTCCACCTCCAGATTAGCGAAGGAACGTTGGGCGAGCGCGGAGCTGTGGTCCCCGACAACTGGGTGCCAATCCAGAAGTTCGATCCGTCGGACCCGGATGTGACCAACGGCGTGGACTACCACACGCTCACCTATGAAAGGAGAGCGATTGATCTGGACGAGCTTGATTCCCCAGCTGGACACGTTTTGACCGGCGTAAGGTATGTGATGCTTGTAATTCCGCTTTATCGAATACGCTCAAATCGATACATATAAAAAAGTCAATGTGTTTGTAATATCAAATTAGCTTTTAAGCGAGTTTTTAAAGATAAATAAAAGAAAAAAACGCAATTGAAATTTTTTTGTCCGTCTATATGTTTGCTCCGGAAAATCTCTGATACGGTTGATCCGATTTCAACGCGACTTTCATGGGCCGAAAATTAGTTTTATGAAGAGTAAATACGCTATTTTTATTATAGAATACACAAACGGAGTTGTGGCCACGACTAATACTGAAGAAACATTTAATATATTTATGTAAAAAGTATAGATTTCGGGATGATATTGGTTTAAAATCGTATTTTATTTTATTGTGTTCCTATTTCAGATTTAGCATGATCGGTGCTCATTTACACTTCGAGATTAAGTCTACACCCTTCAACTATACAACAGGCAAGCTCTCACCGAGCAGGAGTCAGTGGATTAGCAACGACAACACCGATGGAGCTGAGAAACCCAGGTAACGTTTTGCGATTGAAACTCATCAGAGTATTTTTTATTCAA
The DNA here is from genome assembly GCA_018251015.1 of Phocides pigmalion okeechobee. Classification (NCBI taxonomy): domain Eukaryota; kingdom Metazoa; phylum Arthropoda; class Insecta; order Lepidoptera; family Hesperiidae; genus Phocides; species Phocides pigmalion. The sequence goes on along the minus strand of DWON01008588.1, from coordinate 3,448 downwards.
GTATTTTAAATTTTATAACTGTATTTGAGATAACTTCCTACAAATTAGATACCTAAAAACCTGCACAGATTTACATAAAAAGATGAGATTTGACAGATTTTAATTCTTTAAATCTTAATGGGGCATTGTGATTAATTTTAGTTCTAATATGAAGATTTAGCAAATGATCTTTAGTTTTTGTTAAAACGTTTTTTATGTAATATTATATATAAAGTAACCGACTCGTTTGATAAAAATTAAATAAACTACTTTTTATTAGGACTAAGTTATACTAAAATAATCGACGTAGTATCTTATTCGTTTAAATCTAAAAAAAAATCAGTATAAACATAGTCGAATGCTATGTTACTTAAGTCCTAGCTTCGTTTTTAATGTCCATGTTTCCTGTCCAGGTCCCGCTTGGAGTTGTACAAGCCGGACATCCCGACGCGCGCGCACGCGCCGCTGGCCGTGGACTCGACGCACGACCAGTACGTGGAGTTCGTCAACAGCGACCTGGAGGCGGACGCGGCGCAGAGCACCGTGCCCTTCCTCGACATCCAGTCCGTGCAGCCCATGAAAGGTACCCATTGTTACATCGACTAACCCGCGCTTTATTACACATTAGGTATCTTTTTGAATTTGCCTAAAATACATTTCTTTTGCATAGATTTTAGGGTTTATTTGATTATTAAGAGAGTGAATAATTAAAATTTCAATCGTAGCTATCTTTATAAATTTAGCGAGGTCATTCATAATCGAATAGCAAATTTTTGGAACTTCTTGTGCACGTTAATTTTTCCTTTAAAAAATTAAATAAACGCCGACCATCGAGACCGTTCTCAAATTATCGTAGTTTTAAAACACTAACTAGTCAGAGCTTAGAGACGTCAAATTAACATTTTATTTTGAAAAAGTTGACAATTTCACAATTTTTTCGTGCATTTTGTTTATATGTAAGCGTTACGTATGAGTAAGTAGTCCACCGGTAAGGAGTCGGTACAAGCCAGGCGTGTGTCGCAGGCGGCGCGCTGCTGAGCGGCGCGGGGCTGGCGCACCGCGGCGCGCGCGGCTCGGGCGGCTTCGTGGCCGTCAAGCTGTTCGCGTACGAGCAGGCGCCGCACGTGCGCGCCGCCGCGCCGCCCGCGCCCGCCGACGACGCGGACGACTTCGCGACCATCATCCACTAGCCGCTTCTACTCGTTTTCCGTTAGGTTAAGCTACCTTAAGATAGTTTTGTAACGTACTCTCGATCAATAAAGTCATTTTAGTTTCATTGCCGTTTTATTGCTTTCGAACCTTGTCGTCTCCCACCGATTGATAGGGGTTTCTCTTCACTACTGAGAAAGCCTAGAATATCACCATCGCATTAATGACAATCCCATCTACCGGATGTTTTTAAACCGCCTGTATAGCTTATGATAACATTTAACAATTACCGTCTAACCACCTACAGAGCATATTATCATAACATTTAACAATTAGTCTAACCGTCTGTAGAGCTTCTAATAATGTTTATCAGTTACCATCCATCCATGACAATCAGAACGAAATATTTTACACACGAATCCGCGGATTAACTTGATCCTCAAGTAGTCACTGTGCATCACATTTCCGATCGCATTTCTACATAACAATACTCTTAATTATCGAGCCCGTACGTATTTTTACCCCTTTTGATTTAAAACACGTATATTAAGTTTATCGAAAGAATTTGAATTGTTATTAGTATTAATTTTAACATTATTGCAAATTAAAATTATTACATATAGATAAATATATAAATTTATGTAATTGATCACTTGTATCCTAATTTTCATAATTTTTTTTAGTCGGTATTTATCTAACAATCGAATGCTATCAAAACGGATATGAGTATGACGGTAAAATAACTATAGTTTCACACTTTGACTTCGGCGCTTATATATTACATCGAGTCAACGTTGCAAAAGGCGTCACTAAACTGGAGCTGAATTCTTTAGATTGAATATCCGCCCACAATTCACTGAAATATATTTTTTAGCACTCGCGTAGCCGTAGCGAATACACAGATGTTGTTTCCGCCCGCAGTGTCGTAGCACTGACGTAAACACAGCATTTTTGTTCGTCCATAGATTTGTACGTACAAAACAGGTGTGCACAAGCCGCAAGTGTCTTGCACCAAGTAATACACAGTACACTCGCAGAGAACGACTATTCACTCTAAATAAAATATGCAGAAAAACTAATAGCAATTTGCCATCAAACTTAAACATTCCCGGGTTAACATATCCCACTGTACTGACATTTAAACTGTTTATCATCTATTTATACGATTAACTATTTAAGTAATTAGGGGAGGAACAAATGATCTAGAAGTAATGTTGTTATGTATCTTCATTTGTTACTTGGCCACAACTAGTCAAATGATGCAACCCTTTAATCTTTGGTTTAGTTCCTTTGTCAATTATAAGAATTGTTTGGAAGAGTTAGCTGTTTTAGTTACGTGATGATCAATATTGTATTAATTGATATTAAGATAAAAATAAGAATAACTTTTAACATTTTAAAATAATAACATCGCGGATTTTTACTCTTTTACTATGCAATTCGAACTCACAATTATTGCTTTTTAATTGCCGATATTTCGACCAATTCACTCGTGGTCTTGGCTAAATGGTGTTTAATAGGAAATTTGATTATGAGTATCTGTTACATAGTAAAATGTAAGATTATTTTTAGCAACAAAATTTACGCAAATTTCAATTTGGTCAATGACATCAAATTCATTTAAATGCAAGATCGATCGATCGAAATAAGAAAAAGGTATATTTGACTAAAAATATCCTACTACAAAAGTATTTGAAATACCTATTAAAGTTTAATTATCATAAATGACACAAATATGTTTTATTAAATATAATTTTTCTGCATTCATTGATTTTAATTTGTTTTCATTTATTTGTCACTTGTAATTCTGCTGTTTCAGAGCATATCCACTTGCACCGGAATATTTGTCGTTTCCTAAATTTTCAGGTTTTTCTATACCCTACATGCTAATAATGCAAGTGTTCCTTTATTTTTACATGGTGGTCGCATATCTAGGTTTTTTAAGGTAAAGATTTCGTACATCATATCATTATTTATAGATGAATTAATATTTTAGATGAATTAGAGCAAATTTATGATTCATTTTGAATTTTCTTTTCACTGAAACTCAGACCTAATAGTAAAGAAGCTCAAAGGTCTAAAATACCTCTTTCTGGTCTTGAAGCTGCGAAAAAAGCTGTAGACGATGATTGGAAACAGTTGGGGAAAATAACGTTTTGGGAAATTGTAAGTAAATATATTATTATCTCGCGTATGACTATGTAAGAAAAATAGTGGTGGTCGTCATTACTATTCTTTTTTTGTTATTGTGAAAGAGTAAGAAACGGGCATGCAGGCCACCTGATGTTAAGTGGTCATTGCAGCCCATGGACAACCACGT
>DWON01008587.1:0-12029 GCA_018251015.1 Phocides pigmalion okeechobee | reverse complement strand
AGAGAGAGAGAGAGAGAGAGAGAGAGAGAGAGAGAGAGAGAGAGAGAGAGAGAGAGAGAGAGAGAGAGAGAGAGAGATAGAGAGAGAGAGAGAGAGAGAGAGATAGAGAGAGAGAGAGAGAGAGAGAGAGTAAGAAAGATTGCTAAAAAAAGATTTTACAAATACCTAATTCAAAATTATTGTTTACTAGCTGTGCCCGTGATTTCGTGCGCGTTTATTTTATATAATTCTAAAATAAAAGTAGTCTAAGTAACTCCTTACTACATCAACTAACTGCCAGTGAAACTCCCGTCAAAATCGGTCCAGCCTTTCCAGATATTAGCCGGAACAAACAGACAGACAGACAGACAAAAATTGTAAAAAATGTTATTTTGGTAAATCTACCGTTTATACATAAATATGTATTTAGTAAAAAACAGTTATTTTAATATTACAAAGAGACACTCCAAATTTATTTATTTGTATAGATAAGACATAATGTATATGTTCTACATACATACATGCATGAATATATGCGACTACATTAAAGGTACTATCACTATATTAAAATATTGTTTTTTTGGTCTGTTTTCAGAATACGTTCCCACCCGTGGTCGCGTTGCTCAAGCTATTTCACCCCGATGGCAAAGAGGCGAAGCTTTGTTTTAACCCCACTATGACTACCCCACTGCATCTCAAGGAGTTGTATCAGCTCAACAACTATGTACAGGTGATAATGGAATATAATAAGATTACTGTCTCTAAAAGTTTTCTAGAAGGTTCCATGTACTGAAGTGATTTTTTATGATGTAAACTCAAAGGATTCGTTAACGCATATACATAAAATTCTTTTTGTAACAGCGCTGGTGTGTCATTGTTTGAAGCGTACGTTAAACAGAACATCTTAAAAAAATGAAATTACATTAATGAGTAATATTACTTTAATAAGTTAATATAATTTTACTTTTTACGTGATTACGTATCAATGGCTTAAATTATATTTATACATATAAGTTTTGTAAGACATAGCATTTTTGTTTGTGATATATTTTATACATATCGCTTGTACGCAAGAATACTGTTTTAACTCTAAAAACGTAATTTTTCAGTAGAAGTGATTAAAGTTTTTAACGTACTTTTTTTAGTCGAACTGTATCATTAATTCAGTTAGTGCCAAATTTTGACATGATACTGAATTCTTCCGGACAATCGATATGTGCAAAATTTTAGGATCCACGGTTAGGCAGTTTTAGCTGTGCGTTTATTTCTGGGTCAGTCTAGTCAGTCGCCTTCTTTTATAAATTTATACATACGAAAAATGGCAAGCGAAACACTAGTAGGGATAAATGGCGGATTATGAGAGCGGCGTTGGTATCTCGCGCGTTGAACCTTTGTTCTTACAAACATTTCCTTATCCACTACATCATTTTTGTACGAACAATACCGCCATTTTGTGCAAAAAATATTTCATGGTATAAATCAAAAGTCGACTAACAATCGGCACCGTTTTGGTGAACGTCGGAGGGCACAAAGCCGATCGCGGCCTTTCATCAGTGGATTGCGGATCGTAAAATTTTAATCGAGAGGAATTCAGAGCTATGCGGCTTTATCCTGCGAAGATTTTGTGCTACGAGCTAAACTTTGATCTTTTTATCTAACCTTTTATTATCAACTAACTTTTGTTAGTGGCTTTGCTGGTGTTAAATTTGATAAAAGACATTTCAAAAAATTCATGCTGATATATTTTTACTCTATATGTACCGTAAGAGCAAATCTATAAAAGGACCCAAAAAATCATATAAGTTGCTATCATCTATTATTTCCGATTTGATAGAAATTTTCAATCCCTACTTTATCTTGTAATGAGTATAAGTTTGAAAGACCAAAGATGGGTGCTAAAAGGCACGACCTCTGGAGATTTCGGAATAATTCTAAAGCACTGAAAAAGGCGTTTGTTGAGTGGAAATCCCACTAAACCGGGTGTCACTCACACGGTATTGAGTAGGTATCCTTATAAGATTTTCACAAAACCCTTATGAATATTCAGCTATCAGCTATTTATAAACGAATGGAAATGGAAAATAATATCTTTATTTCTTTAGGGGTATTACAGGGTAAATATAACAGTGGAATATTAACATGCGCCCACTTAGTTACACCAAAATTAAATAATAAAAGCTTCCCCAGATCTTAGTTTAATGTAAATATTCATAGTAGTTATATGTTTAGTGTTTTACTTCTTACAGTAACTAAAGTTCTTCCGGAGAGGTACTATCCGTCGTTAAAAGACTAATGGTTTTCCTTTAGAGTGATGCGGTTGCTTGCTAAATCTATAAGTCTGGCGGTTATCTTAATCCTCAAGAGTAACAATGCATCTATCAGGTTGAGGTTGTATGTAAATGTGCTTGGGCATCTACTTAACGTCAGGTGGCATGACTTACACGCTTGTTTGCTACGGTTCTCTACACACATTTTTCGATTTTTTTTAGTCTCACTGGAGAATTATATTTATACATACGCAACGAACCAAATGTATATTGTACGTCTTTATATTGTCTCTATTGAAAGGAATTTATACATTTTTTTTTATAATGAAAGAGTAAGAAACGGGCATGTAGGCCACCTGATGTTAAGTGGTCACTGCAACCCATGGACAACCACGTCCAATCTCAAATAGACTTATCTTATTACCACTTTAGGACTAAGATAGTCACCTCCAATAAGGTGTATCCGGCAACCACACCTCTCCAACCGAAACACAATACATGAAGAACATGTTACTTTACGGTGAGTTACGAGAGTGGCGGTGGTACCGCCCCGGGGGAGCTCTAATAGCTCTAACACCTTTAAAATTTTAATATGTGACGGGTACGCCACCTTAGTTCGGCCGTGACCGCGAGTCATGAAACTGGTTTGAATTATTGACATTAAAAATCATTAATTAAAAAAAATGAAATAGTGTTTACTATGTTTGGTTCATTTTAAGTTTGCATTGAACTTGATTAGTTGGACCCTACACCCTTAGTTTGGCTAACTATCATTGGATTGGGGCCAAGAGGCAAAATGATCGCGTTGTTGGCATTGTTAGTATAAAATGCTGCAGAGACTTCTTATTGGGTGATGTCTGCATTGTTTTATTTATAAAATCAACTAGCAGTTCTTCGCTTTTTCACCCACATTTATTAAGAGACGTTTTTGTTTGAATTCGATTTTCACTTATGGATGTTTAATATATGTTTAACACATTGACTGCGGCGCTTATATATGAGATCGGGTCAGCGTTGCAGGAGGCGGCACTAAACTGGAGCTTATTTTTCTAGACTGAAATTGCGCCCGTCCCCAGTCTTGTAGCGCCAACGTAAACACAGCGCTTGTATTGCACGTAATCCATACAGGTTTGTACGGACAATTCAGTTGTGTACAAGACGCGGGCGCGTTGCGCCACGTAATACACAGTAGTGTTGGACTCCGCAGGTAAAGTGTTATGAAAAATAATCCCACATTACATTTTCTTTGTGTAACTCTAGCGGTTTAGCGAAGCTCATGCTATACACCTCACAAAGGATAGGAATTTTCCGACTTACTTCATATTTATCGTTTTATTACGACCAAAATTATCCGACCTACTTCATATTTTTCGTTTTATTACCACCAAATTACAATTTTTTTTTTTAAATTGTGGTGTTATTTTAAACTAATATTGTCTGGAATTCATACATTTTACTATTTACCAGGTACTCACGATTAACGATTTTTGATTGCCGATATTATGCAGTTTCGCCGTGACCACGAGCCATGCAACTGGTTCGAAATACCGGCAATCAAAAATCGTTGATCGTGAGTTCCTGGTTTATAGTAAAATAAAATTAAAATCTGTATAATAATATTCTGATGTATGACTTATAATACTGTAAAATTTAATCTTAGTTCATTCAGTTTGAAGTTTATGTGGCGTCTATTAAAATTTATTATTTAACTTTACTTCAACAGTTATCATAAAATAAAATTTGAATTAAATTAATTAAATCTTAAGTAAATTTACTGTTAGGAGCTCAGGGCGCGCGGCGTATGCACGTAACCAAAGTTATTTTGTGACTGTCGGCGACGAATCTCGTCCACCCTTCTTACTCCCGCACCTCTCCGCCGTACAGTGCATGCTCGGCGGTACCTTCATGCGCGTTATAATTTCTTACAATACATAGAAATATTTTTTATAAAGTAAATACATATAATCCGTTCAGTAGTTTATTCAGTAGTTGTGTCATAAAATAACAACCATCAGTCCATTGTCACCAACTTTCGCGTTTATTAAATAAAAACCAATTTAATTACATACTATATTTTTCGATATTTTCATCTCGATGCCATATCTTATAATGAAAGAGCGAAAAGCTTGGTTCTTAATTAAATTGCCGTTTAATGGTTGAATAAGTACGGTGAATATTGCTGTTTTATAAAAATGAGTTATTGCTTAATAAATGCACGTTGCCATTTTGAAATTTTAACCAAATTCTAAGAAGAAGCAACGTTATCAATGCGTCGGAATGTTTTTTATGTATGTTAATTGATTGTTTTTTTATTTCGTCATCCGATTTTGATGTTTATTTTCTATTAAAAAGGTGATGTTTTGAGTGTGTTCCCACTTAATTTCGGTAAAGTTGAGATGATGGGATCAATAAGAAAATTATCATAAAACGCAAGATTTCCTCTTTAATTTCGATTCTGGTCATTTGTGCATTTCTTAATTTAAACCAATTTTTGTTATTATTCGTTTGTGTTTTGTCTTTTTCTATTGCAATTGTTTGAGAACTAAAAGACGGTGTAACGGGGGAGGTACCTCACCTTTTTTTAGCTTGAAGCAATTCATGCATTTTGGTGGAAAGGCATTCCTTTCCACCAAAATGCATCCAAGCATCATTATGCTTGAATGGTCACTTACGAATGATGTCACCATTTTAGACCGCAGAAGTATCAACGCATATGTAATCGATATCAGATAGTTCTGTTGATTTATATCGTGTGGGTAACACATTTTTATTGGTGGGTGCAAAGGACTCTTTGTAATTCGAATCTAGAACTAGAACTAGATGTTGATATACATCTTGGAATTTGTTGACATGAAGGATACACCCAACGTTGCTTCAAATAATTTGGTGGAGCCATCACCACATCCAATCTCTAATAGAACAGAAGTTCTATTTAAGGATGGACGTGGATGCACTCCTACTCTTGAGGACTAAGATGGTCACCTTCAATAATGTGTTAAAATGAACTTAACCTTGTGTCTGTCTACATTCTCTCAAAGAGGATAGACATCGCGTAAACCACTTAAGTTGAGTGAGTACTATTCCGATTAGGCTTTTACACGGGACAAAGGCTAAAAGCGTATTGATCGTACACTTACGTCTTTTAGACTGTCCGACGCAAAGTATTGTAGACAATTTTCTAGCAACGTCGTCTGCTATAAAATTCTCCAGAGACACGCTTTCACATTTATTTTCATGATCATACTTTAAATATATTTTACAATAATTTGTAAAACGTAAAGATAAGTAGTAATGCCCGGTTGATCTGGAAATATATGTTTAGTATATTGAAATATATGGTTGTTAAAAATTTATAATTATGGGGATCTACTGATTGAGAGTTTACTAAAATTAATAAAATAAGTTTAATTATTAAAATTAATTTCAATTGTTATTATTATTATTATTATACACATATGTAGAATATACAATGTACTGAGTTGTGGCGGCATAATACTCATAACGTTACACCATACGAGTTGATTGAAACCCCCAAAGTCCGTCAAAAGATGTGTCAAATATATAGAATATAATGTTTGATGTAAATTAAATGAGTGTTTAAAATTTCAATCGCGTTAAATTTATTGATCGTATTTAGCTTACGCAAATGGACCCAAAGTTTAGGAGATCTGAAAGTCTAGACAGTCAGACGTCTAGACAGAGAGACCTAATTTAGATCCTTTTATGCGGAGGCTAATTGTCTCAATTTAGATAAAACTTATGAGACACGTAGGTGTGTTCGATGTTACGAAGCCAGGAAGGTGTTGGTGGAGCGATCGAGCCCCCCAAGTTGAGTCCAGTAGAGGTCCAGGAAAATACGAAGCATTTGTTCACATATTGTGATAGGATAGCGCAAACAACATCACTAGTACGTACCTAGTAAGAATATTGACGACCTAGTAGTTATAGGCGACCATCTTAGTCCTCAAGAGTAGGAACGCTTCCGTGTCCATCCTTAACTAGAACTTCTGTTCTATTTGAGATTGGACGTGGTTGTCCATGGGCTGCAGTGGCCACTTAACATCAGGTGGCCTGCCCGTTTCTTACTCTTTCACAATAAAAAACCCATGTCACAAAAATTTGTAGTAATGAGTTAAGTTAACGTATACATAAATGTACGGAAAATCATATTATTCGGAAAAAAGTTCAGCGAGACACATTCGCATACACGGCCGCACGCATGACCGCACGCATACCCGCGTGCCCGTACGCGTGCACGTACGCACGCACAAGAAGCACACGCGCACTCCAGAACACACACACACTACTTGTTCCAAATTTCGTCATCGAAGTGCTACTAGCTTCACAGTAAAGTGACATGTCGATAGATGGTCATGACTAAAGTATACATAAGGGTTATTTTTACAGCTATTTGGCTACAGACCAACGCAACCCTAAAATGAAGCCTCAAGCGACATAACTAAGGAGCTGGCGGCAATGTGGTGATTGCAATGATGTAATTTGTTCGTCCGATTGCGACCTTCCGCCACTTCCTGCCCAACCTTGTTGGCTCCTCGTTATTTTTATTCGGCTATAAATCATTCTAACAAAAGGAAAATTTTATGTTCAACTCAACATATAATTATAGTTTATGAATATGCTTATGGTATAATATCTCGCGACGAGCTCGGACTAGATACGTTGCTACTCCTGAGGACTAAGATGGTCGTTTCGCTTCAAAGTGTAGCCGGCAACCGCACCTCTCCAACCGAAACACAAGTGACGCTTTACGGTGGATTATGAGGGCGGTGGCGGCCTCCCCAGTCGAACTATGGTTCTCCCACTTACAATGATAAAAATAAAAGCCTAACCTGAACAACGTTTGTGAATGATTTTTCCTTCTAGAAAATATATTTCCAAAACTAAAGTGAATAATCCTCTTCGAGCTTTAGAATTGATAAAATGTGATAACACAATTTTGGCAAAATTTTTATAGTATAGCCATTCATAATCCAGATCATCATTATAGTCATGTTCTTTTTCTTTACTGTAATAGCAGATCTTAAAGTTACATATATTCGACAAAATCTTGCGATTCGAACCTGTTCGAGAATGTTAAGTGCTATATTTTGACCTGTTGCGATCATTTAAGCAATAAGATGTAGGTACAAAGTTTAATATCTAGCTTAATTGGAGTTTCTTTCGCCGCCTCTTCTCCGACTGAAACAGCTTAGGAGTGGAGTTTATTGACTTTAAAAAGAGTTATGTAAAGAATATATTTAGAATTCAAATATTTTGAGTTTGATTTTTAAAAAGAGTAGTATACTAAAATTTTTCTTTTTCAATTTCTATTCAAATTTGTACCCTTTTGAAAATCACACCAAATCGTAAGCAATAGCTAGTTTTAAAATAAAATAATCAGAAAACGTGAAAACCGGAACTTGAATGAAATAACTCTCGTCGAGTTCTCGCTCTTGGAAACGAGGCATCAATTCATCCATTGAAATGAATATTTCTATACAACTATCTATCTATTATAATTCTACAGTTCACAAGAATGCGATATAAAGAAAATCATGAGTGCATTTTTTCTTTGCATTCATAAAAAAATGTTTACGTTTCGCCTCGAAATCAAATATACGAGCTCGACCTAATTTCCCTTACAAAACTGCCAGTAAAATATACATTTTTAAAAAGATTGCTTTAGCCACTACTAGTAGGTACTGTTTGCAACTACTTTATACGAAAATAGGTCAGTTGCATTCGTGCACCAACTTTATTCATTGAAAGTTGTTGAAAACCTATCGGCGCCGAGCAACGAAAACATCCGATATGCGAATAGTTCCATATTAGATATACCTTTCTATACGTGGGGATATCCGTCATGGATACCACTCAGTTGCGGGAGCGAGTAAGTGGTATGTCTGTCTCTCAAAGGCTAAAAGCTTATGGTGTTCCGCGATGCGCCCCTTGTCGGGACCACAGGTATGGGCATTTATCCGCAGACCCGACGAATATTAGACATAACTACTAGGTTTTTATGAAATTTTGATATAAAATATGATGCCGTAATGTCAAAATAATAATATGAAAAGACGATATAAAGGTAAGAAATCTTGAGACATGATTGGATCGTTCTTCTTCTTCTTTCGTGTCGGCATGACAGTAATAAGGTAGACACGTTATTGTGAAGAATTACAAAAAAAAAACAATTTTTAATAACTACTTCAAATTTTGCTAATAAACGTAATCGAAAATATGTTTTATTGGAAACAACGGAAATGAAACGTTGTTAAAATCCAATATGTCAGTCACATTTTGATTTAGCGTGCTATTTTTGTTTGCAACAGTACTGCAACGATCGGACAGGTAATAAATTAAACGGAAATAAAATTCGAATAATCGCTTCACAGCTGATGTAAAAGATGTGATGTGAAATGATTTGCAATTTTCTTCAAATCAATATGACGTCATATTTGTTGATTTGAAGCAATATACGAATTATTATTTCGGGTATCCTTTGTAAGTGGTATTTTTTTATGAAAGAGTAAGAAACGGGTATGCAGGCCACCTAAGTGGTCATTTCGGCCCATGGACAACCACGTCCGATTTTAAATAGAACAGAAGTTATTTAAGGATGGACGCGGATGCGTTCCTTCTCTTGAGGATTAAGATGGTCGCCTCCAATAATGTGTCTGGCAACCACACCTACGGGACCGAAACACAATACATGAAGAACATGTTGCTTTACGGCGGGGTATGAGGGGGGGGGGGGGGCCGCCCCGGGGGGGCGCTAACGGCTCTACCCCCCTTTAAATAATAATAAATGAATTCCGTCAAATTCAATATTTTTGTGTGGGAATATAGCCTGTGACACGCAGAACTTGACAATAAATCCGCCAAATTGAATAAATTTGTGTTTTACTACAGCCTATGACATGCGGAACGTTAAGACGCTTTCAACGAAACCCTGTTTATAAAATTGTATGAATTCGTTTTTGAGTTATGAAGCAACCTTTGAACTAGTGTAAAGCTACTTTTGTTCCACCGTAGACGCGTAAGAAGAAAATACTTGCGCAGAACTACAGTTTCGCCGACCAGGTCTTCACGGTCTTCATAATCCACGCCTGTAGTTATTCTTGCGTTTCATTTAGAACTGTGTGATCGCAGGATATACTAACAAGCGACGAAACCATCATAGGTCTCAGTCCTCAGGAGTAGATTCTCCTCGTATCTAATCATATCTCAGGTCGTATCTCGCATTTCTCGCAATACTGAAATGGTATCTGAAGTCGTACGTAGTTGCGTTGAAACGCAGACTTCGTTGATAAAATGGTCTGCGGGCTCTTATTAATCTTCTACCATATCAAAATAAAATCATTTGCAACATACATTATTACAAAGTATCAGTAATCAGTAGGATTTACACGATAAATGTTAATTAATAATTGACATCATTAAATGTACAATTTAATGACATATTTCGCCACCTAATCTCTAAAATGAAGCGCCTTACGAGTCTGTGGTAGTTTATTACCTTTCAAAAAGAGTTCTATCAACAATCTACTTTCAGTTAAATTATTTCGATTTTGATTTTGTCATTAATTTTATATTAATCAGTAGTAGATTATTAATTAATATTTATCGTAAAAATTATATGAAAAAAAGGAATGTGTTATCAAGAAAATAGCAATACGTATACCATAGGCTTTGAATGTCGTCCAAGTTCTGTCATAAAATTGGCATAAATTAAGTTGGCAACAAGCGATAGCGAAGGCAGTGCGGAGCCGTAAATAAGGTTCTAGTCGTGCGAGGCACTCTTGCGCTGCGCCCGTTAAATTTAACGACCATATTAACGACTCGTTCAATGCGCATAATATATGTGTCGCTTGGTTTGCGGATCTGTGCTCGATGGCGATATCATAAGTTTTATCTCTTTAAAGCACTTTTGGGTAAAGTGATAATGACGAATATTTATTTCTACTTAAAGTGATAAAAATTTGGTCGTCGCGGGTCGTCTAATGAAACATCGAAATGGATGTTTTTTATGTGAGAAGAGTAGCAAACGAGGATGCAAACCACCTGATAGTAAGCAGTTGCAGTCCATAGACATTTATTTACAATCACAAACAGGACTAAAATCCTATCTGAGCTCGTACATAGATGCGTTGCTACTCCTGAGGACTAAGATGATCGTCTCGCTTCAAAGTGTAGTCGGCAAACGCACCTCTCCAACCGAAACACAAGTAATGCTTTACGGCGGATTATGAAGGCGGCGGTGGTACCTCCCCGGTCGAACTATAGTTCTACCACCTGTCAAATTATTTGTGTAGATTGTTTAATACTTTCAATAGTAAGTGTATAAAAATAAGTTGAACAAGCTTCCGTAGACCGGTATTCACAACACACGTACAAGAGAGTTAACAATGTGAACAAGTTTGTTAACTGGTAACGCTCGCACAACGCGCCGCCTCTACGGAAATGTATGCAAAATAAATTTGATGCAAACTTGCCAACTGTCATCGAGGAATCACGAGGCGTTTTGTTCAACGTTTTAGGTATGAGAGGTTTGACGTGTACGGCTTCTTTGTTGTTAGTTCTAACTTCTAAGTTTAACGCCTCGTGACTGTGGAAACACCTGGCCCTTTCCGGGTGTTCGGCTCATCTCAGAATGAAGAGACTTAGGCGACAGTTTAATATGCGAGCTAAGTGTGACTTTAGACTGAGATTTTTTTACAATGTAATGTTATTATTTATTTCTATATATTTCGCAGCGTAACGTTGCCGTAGAGAGATCCGAGCTATGCGACGGCTTGAGCGCGAATGATAACTACCTGCGGGCGCTCGGACTTTTATAACAAAATTGGGTGGCAGTACGTAACTTTTTATGATCGGTAAAACATTTTTTACATTTCTAGATTAGGCTAAAACTACTAATTTAACAATCAAACTATTTTCAATCATGAAACTAATTAAAACAACATTTCCGGCTACGAATTTTCTTAAATATGCGGTTTTGCTCTGACTTGCTCCGCCTGATTAATCAAAGGATAAACTATATAATATCTTTCCATATATGGCGGGAAAATAGAGGAATGTATTTTTTTATATTTATGTAATAATTTGTAAAACCCGTGCTCCTTAGTGCACAAAAACACAGACTAAAAAGTAACAAGTGTTGTTTTGGGTACCATTGTGTTAATAAAGGCCACTAATAGTTTTTCATAATACCTCCATGAACAGACAGCGATCAGCTACAATTTTATTCGTGGATAAAAGATTTTGTCTAAATTATGAATTATTCTGAAAATCGAATCCACAACTATATTATGTACACGTTTATTCTGGGTTTGGGTGTTGTTGTACTATATCTGGTATATACAATACAGAATTGTAGTGTACAGGCTTAGAGTATAGAATTATTTTATAATATTATTATTGTGCCTCATCGACTATGAATACATTTATGGTCCTTCGAGTCACATCCTCGACCTATGACACGTAAAGGAGAATATGGCCTGTTCGTATACCAATTGCTCGTGCGAAACCTCGTAAAACGATTTAATGGCCATAAAGTATATCTCGCTACGAATTGTTAGTATGAATAATAAAATTTTACGACAACCGGACTAAATTTAGACGTCGTTTATGTGCTAATATAGTTAATGCTACGCGTAGCAATTTTCATTGCCGGATTATATATATACATATATAAAAGTAAAATGACTGACATACCCAGAGATCGCTTCTTTCGCCGACTCTTCTCCAAAACGAAACACCTTACGAGTCGGTGGTAGTTTATTG